>JTDE01021730.1:5917-20878 GCA_014338405.1 Paragonimus skrjabini miyazakii | reverse complement strand
GGCGCCGCTTTTGTTTTCGTTTTTGTAAGTCGTGGGCATGGCTTACTGGGCCTTTGGCTCATGTTTGTTTTGTTGTTGTTTCCTTTTGCAGGACTTGTTGGAACCCCTTCTTCGGAAGAACGCTGTCCCCTGGTGTCTCCACATTGCCCCACAGTTGGTCCGTAAGTGTAACGGACAACCCGAGTAGAAACAGCCGGCTTGCATGCTACAAAACGGATAATTGCCTGAAGGTTTCAACTGCCTTGCTGCATTTGACTATCACTGTTTCCGCCAATTAGCCCACATTAATTGGACTGATGACCTGAGCAATATGACAGTTCGCCGACGCGTATTCCGGAACGCTTGCGATGCGCGATCATTTGGTCAATTAACCACGTTGCACGTCTTGCGGTGGGTGGCAAACGCTCTCCGTACGTCATCCGATCGTTTACCGTACTGGGTATCACATACTGAGACCACTAACAGTTGGGTGAAACCACATGGTGGTCAAACGAAAACGTGGTCGCCAATTATGAAGACGCTGACTGCTCAACTAAGCCGAGAGAGTAGGCGTCGCCCGCCTGAGTGAGGTCCTCGTGATAACTCAAATCGCTCATTAGAGACGCTATCCGAGATGGCGGTGTGTCGCAGTCAATGGCGTAACTGTATCCATACCATTTCTAGTTCTTCAGTTTAGTCTTCTTTGAATAATTTCCAGGCTTCCTGGTAGATGATGGTCATCATCCCGAGGTGGTTCCGAGGAGCCAAAGACGAGTCGGTGAGAAAGCCAAACGCCGATACTCAGAAGCTAATCGCAACCGAGTAAGAACCTATAGAGTTACGGAGGTCATTCAACTGAAAGAGAAATCCGGAATTGGAAGACGAAAAGAACATTCTGGAGGAGGAGACTAAAAGAAAACTTGAACATGTACGGCGTATCGTGGGTGCATAGTTGATGCAGGTTGCAATTAACTCACTATACAACAGTGCCGCTACTTTTATGTGATATATCCTTTTTTATCCATGCTGACCTAGTAGAGTTGGATAACCACAAATAGTGAAATGAAGCATGAAGTTACCTGAAACTACTGCCACCACCCATTGCACATCATTCAGGTAAAACTGCTCCTGTGATTTTAACATAGTAAAGTTCTATCTGTTGTAAGTCTTGCTGATTTATGTTGTGACTTCAAATGTTGACAACTTTTAACGTAAAACAAGTGCGTGAAGTGACCATTTATCAGAATCGTGGTCTGACTTCAGGTGCCACGTAATTGTCTATAGTGCGTCATTCACATAAAATGAAATCATGACGAAGTGAAACGCTGTCTGTTGATTCGTGTTATGAGCGCACATATTAGCCTCTTTCCTGTCAGAAACTGATCTATTATGATATTTTATTGTTACTTCTTTGTTTTTCATCGTTCTCTTTTCTCATGCCTTGTTGTTTTCTAATTTTTTCGTGGCTTGTTTTTCAGGCCCCTTCGTCCAATTCGCCCTTGGCGTGCAGAATGCTGGGTTTGTAAATGTCTTCAAACAATACAGGAGGGGTTTCTAACTGCTGACAATCCTTGAACTTTATTTTATCAATTTTGCATCCGAAATATACATATACTGGTATCGTGGTACTTGTCGTTTCGCTGTTGACTTCTGCGTGCTCAGCGGTCACCTAGAAAATGTTTACGGTAATATATCCGTCTCAAGGCCAAGTTGGATGGTTATTCGATGCCCCCTCGTCAATCTTCATACTGGTCTGCATGAGGTCATTTAAGGCGTTTGAACTAAACACTTCGTGATAAAAATAATCCTATTAGATTGGCTTGCTAGTTTTGCCAAATAAGATCGGTCACTGAAAAGAGAAGTCGATGAAACCCACGGACTAATGTCAGCAGTCCCTAAGCGTTGCATTACGTAAGATTCGAACTGCTTTAGTATTTGCCGCAAATCACTAGGAATGTAAGAAAGGTGTCATCAGCGTGATTGGTCGAATCGGATCCTACTCTGGCCCACTCCGAAGCGACCCTGGCCAGAGTCCAGCCGATCCTGGATTTTGTTGCACGCCTACTCGGATCCGACTCCTAAACTAACACTTACCAGAGCCGATCGACTCCGGACCAGAGTCGGCGTATTTCATGAAAAGTTACCCGGATCTAGTCGGTTTCCTTTATTCGGTGTCCAACGGCGTCTGGTGATCTGAAAGGCAATCAGTGGAAGCGGGGTTTAGCACAGGTCTTGAGGATTACTGGAAATTCCAAGAACAGGGTAAGATTATTCACACAGTGATGTTTTACGTAAGTGTAAATCAGGCAATGCTTTCGGACAATCCCTGAGAGTGCTGTTAGCGAGCCCACAAGAAAGGATGTTCCACTGGTTAGGACCCCATAAGAAAAAACTGCCGCCAAAGAAATATTTGAGGGCGGAGTTCGGAACGCTACCTGTTATGTCCTCGCCGGCCGTCATCAGTCGTTATGAAACGGAATTTTTTGACGAGGGTTGCCAAAATTCAAGTGGATACAAACCAAGAATTTCATGTTCAGACTCGTACGCGACATTTCTTAAGCTCGTGACTAGTTTGGTGACCGTGCGCTGAGCGCGCTGTATGACGACTATATCCTTCCTCAGGTCAGTATATTTGACCTAACTAAGGCACTCGAGGAACGGCTTTCTATAAAACCCATAAAGCACTTGGAACGCTTTCTTATATTTGCACGGAAAGTGCGTTTAATCATCCCATGAGCAGCGAATCCCCTTTTGCTGCCATCTCACGGTGATACTTGTAGGATAAGTTAGACGACAATCAGATGCCCAGATCTTTCTACAGACCGATTTTCATTATATATCCTTTGCCGAGTGCACTATGGTCACAAAGCCATTGCCAGAATTTCCACCGAGTGACATATGTACGCACTTATTGTCATTTATTGGCAGACCCCAGTTGTCCGACCAGCACATGATCTCAAGATCAACCAACAATGCATTGGATCAGTGGCGTTCCACATTTTCACCTCGTCGGTATATAGAAGGGTGCTGCTGGAAGTATTGTCCGGAGGGTAGTCAATGTATACAAGGAATAATAGAGGATCTAGCGCTGATCCTTGAGAAACTCCCGAAGAAATAAAAAAGAAAGACTAACGATCGGATCCGTTTTTAACTCTAAAAGCTCTGTTACCGATAACAGTGACAATCCAGCGAAGAAAGTTTTCTTGAATAGCATAGGCTTCCAGTTTGTGTTTCAGAGGGCTGTGTGGGACACGGTCAAAAGCTCCGGCAAATTCGAAGAAGATAGCATCTGAGACGTGGCAAGTGTCCTCGATTTCAGTCAGACTATCCACGGAAATAAGCAGAATTGTTGTGCATGACCGGTTGGGGAAAAGGCCATGCTAGGTAGGAGTAAAAAGATGGTTTGGTAAGAAGTGATTGAGGATGGCAAGCTTTAATAAGCACTCTTTTATCTTGCACGGTGTGCTAGTAGGGTTGACTGACTGACAGCTATTCGGATAGTGTCTGTCAGTGGCTTTGGAGATGGGTGTGGCCGCCAACTCTTTCCATGTACCGGGGAGAATGGCAGTCTGAAGTGTCTGTTTGAACAGCCTATAAAGAAGTTCTGGTAGATTTTTGCCTGCTTCTTTTAGAATTTCAATGTATATCTTGCCGGAACCCATTTCACTGTATAAATTAACTTTGGAATAAGGTCGTCAACATCTAACGCAGAAATCTCAGCGGTAATGAGTGGTTTCCATAGGTTTTGGGGCATAGGATAAGGTGTCAGGTGGACTGTGCGACGACGTAGACAACTGAATACTACTTCTGGAATATCTCAGCTACAACTAGGAAGTGAGATGAAGTCCCCGCGTTTGACAGTCGTAAAGAACTAGCAGAGGGCTTATTATTTACTAGCCCTCGCATATGTTTAAATAAATAGTTTTGTCCTCACGGACTCTTAGGAGGACTTTTTATCGTACAGGTCTGGCGAGTTCACGCTTGCACCTCATTCGAACAAAGTGGAACACAGTCAAGTCCCCGGAGGTTCCCGTAATGTTATGCATCGTGAATCAGTGGGAACGACAATCGAAGAGACGACGCACTCTAGGTGGGAGGGGTGACCGAAAGGAGAAATTGCACAATTTGTGCGGTACGAATGAGTCGTTCGCTTTCTGAACTGCGCTTTGAAATACAGGGTAGTTCTGGTCCACGGAATCATAATCGAGGGATTGTGAACATAGGCAAATCGTTTGATTGTACTTTTGAACGGTGGACGCTTTTGCTGCTTGTCGTAGTCAGTAACAGATAAGAACAAAGGCGAACACGTAGTGATCATTATGTCCAAGTGGTGGCTTGATGATCACTGTCTACCAAGTGCCTGTTGTTAGTGCGGACTAGGTTATGCAGTGGGGGAATCTGACCAGACAGATGTCGCATCGGGGCGTTGACATGTTGTGTCCACACTCTCCGTCGTATCAGCATCGATAAAAAGTCGAGAATCCGCGTTCACCATCCTGGTGAGAAACTGATGCTTATGTTATCCTGGGAGCAATAAAGTCCCTCATAATAAAAATTTAATTAGTGCTGTAGTTCCAAGAAATTGTCCCGGTTTGCTAGAAGAGCGTCGTCATCGGAGACGCCGGATGAGGAAGAACGATCGCTACACCCCACTAGATGTGAGTCTTGTCCACGCAATGCTGGTCGAAACCACGGAACGTCACCTTTATCACAGGACTAACATTCACGGATAGCCGTGAGTTGCGGAGATTGTTAAGGGAAAGCTGCAGGATCCCCATTCCCTGTCGAGCTGAATCAGATTGGTGAGCTGAATACCACGGGACATTTAGTTCACTGATATCACCCGGAAGCCAGGTCTCCATAAAAGCAAACACATGGGGCTGAGTGTCATCCACTGACTGTATGTTTTCCAAATGTTTATTGAACATACTAGGGTATTTCGTATATGTGAGCTTAAAAGCTACCTCTGTTTGATTTCGCGAGAAAAGACAGACGACAGCGTGAGGAAGAGCTCGAAAAATAAGACTCACTATTAGGGAGGGTTGTGCATTGGACTCGGCCCGTTCTGTTGAATTGTTCTGACGGTCCCACTTTGCGGCTGCTGATACGATATCGCGGCCTGTGCGTAAGCCAACGACCCTACAGGACGTTTGACCAACATTCATGGTGGGGCAAATTACGGCCTCCGTGAGTTTGTTAAATTCCGCTTTTTGGGAGGGTGTTTGAAGGTTTTCACTTACGGAAAATTGGAGTCTTTCATGTGCTTGTGGCGAGGTTTAAAAGAGAGCAATTTTCGCGGTTTTGTGTGGCCACTGACAGAAATGCCTAGTGATATGGTCCAAGCAAATGCCTTCTGATTCCACTGAAGCGACCCTTACATGCCCTTTCCCACCGGAATTCTTGGAAGGAGGATTTTTCTGCATGACCGTTTGGTAGATTTTTGGACAGGTTACTCTGAAAATTGTTACTGAGCGATCTCTTTGCACTCAGCATTTGTGCCTTTGTTTTAGGGGTCAGCCGTTGGAATACTGACTGCAGAAACGTCGTCCTTCCCTCTAACACAGGCATAGAAGATTAAGTGAACACTTCGTTCGCAAAAACTACTGATTTAGTCTTCTGTCGTAGCTTCCGTTTGGCCGTGATTTACGATTCATTCTCAAATTGCTGTTCGCATTTCACCCTCTTCCCGAGAGGGATCGAGAGACATGCCTTTTAGGTTGTCGTTGGAGGGCTTTATAACCACTGTTTTTCCCATGACTGTTATGGAGCTGAGCATGGCAAGTAAGGTTAAAAAACCAAGTAAATTTTCGATTAACCTAGTCCGCAGCCTGTTCGTAAGTACGGGATTCGTAACAACCGGAGAGAAGGAAGATGCTGAGGATGATTTAGCTAGCTCAGCAGGCGTTTTGTGGAAGCAGCTGTATATAATAACTCTCTTTTCATTGGCCATTCTTTTACCTTGGTATTGTAGACTCCCTTTGGAGTGCATTTGGGGGAGCGGCCGTCTTCTCATTGATTACAAAACCAGGGAGGGCGAGTGATAATTTATTGCACGGTGCGCTAAGTTGTTTTTCCTAGGTACGAATTCTCCAGACGCGAAATGCAAAAAGACCGTTGAGAATTGAGACTAAGAATTTGCTCGACGAAATGTACGGAGGGTCTTTTGTAGCGCTATAAGTGTCATTGACATAAATTTATTAGAGAAGCTAGAGAACAGCCATCGACGAGCGGTTAAGCCGGAAGTGTGCAGTTCAGGTCCGCGCCACACAATCAAACGATCAGACAGCATATACCATGCGAACTTTCTTAATAGCCTAGACATAATATGCAACAGAGTTTTAAAACTATTCTGCATATCATACCGCGGGCAGGTCAATGGAATATCCGGGTCGCTACACGGCTCACTCTGGAGGGGTACTGTGACAACAATCCCTCGATCCGGATAAAAACAATTGGTGGCAGCTGCCCTTCTCGGGATCTGGTTGAAGGCGCACTGTGGGCAGCAAAGCCCACAGTTCTTAGCGGGCTCCCATTCGAGTATCCTCCCTGGAAGGTGTGGAAATAACCACATGAAAAATGTGTTTGAGGTGGGGCGTCAATGAAACTTTCGCCAACGATACCCACTACGGAATCGAAGATGATCGCGATAGATTATGCCACATGTGTCGTGCCAACGTCGGACCTATTGCGAAAGGCATAAACCAACGGTTTGTGGTCGATGAAAATCACAATCTGGTTTCCTTCGAGGACACGTCGGAAGTGAGGAGCGGCTGAGTAGGTTGCTAACAAATCACAACGGAACGTGTTATACCTTCTTTCAGCCGGAAGTAAACGTCTAGTAAAGAAGCGAGCAGCTCCCAGAGTCCATCGACGAACTGTTGAAGAATGGCGCCGACAGCTGTCACGTCAACAGCTATACCTAGTCAGGCGGTTGGAATGGTGTTAGGTGACGGCGGTCACTAATGAATCCTTAATACTGTCAAACGATTAAATGGCTGTCACCGGTAACTCTACGCCTTCGTTGAAACAGCCATGGAATAAATCGTTTGAAGGCTGCATAAGCCAGGCGCAGTGTGGAGTAAACCGCCCGCAATAACTGGCCAGCCCGTTAACTCGACGGATGGCAGCGAGAGTTGTAGGACAATGAAAGTCGCGGATTACTCCCACCTTATTGGTCAGTGGTTGAATACCGTGCTGATCAACGGGATGTCCTAGGAGTTCTACTCAGGGTTTGCCAAAAATGCGCATGTTCTCATCAACGGCCACGCCGAAGGTTTGTAATCTGTCGAAGAGTTGTTACAGATGAAGTTGGTGTTCTTCAGAAGCGCTTGCAATCGATAAGTCGTTGGTTTAAGAGTGGACGAAACCCGGATTCCGTATGACGTTGTCGATAGGACGTTGAAACGTTTATGCGGTGTGTTGCAAACCAATCGGCATACGTAGGAATCCCAAATAAACCGAATGGTGTGATGAGAGGTGTCTTGGTGATATCGTCGCCCAAAACCGGGATCTGGTGACAAATGTGCACCGGAACTATTTTCAAGAACACGGGTACCATGAGGGCTAGCTGTGATATTTTATGTATGTCGGGTACCGTGTAACTGCTAAGCGAACGATAAACTGTACATGGACGGCAATCTCTCGACTCGGGTGGTATACTCCATTGTCCTCGACGGTTGTGAATGGATTGCTCGGATTCCGATACCACTTGTATCAACAAACACTGTGAGTGGCCCATTCGGTTTGGGGATCGTCAGGCACTGTCGAAAGCTGGCAGCTTCCTGTTTGGGTTCCTTGAACGCCACCTCTAAGTCCTCAGTCCATACAACTTTTCTGTCATTCCTCATCATTTGGAATAGTAGATATGCTTTCTGGGAGAACCCCGGCGTAAGTTTCGAATCGTAACCGATCATTCCGAGGAAACAACTCAGTTGCCACTTCGATTTTGGTGTTGAGAAGTTTTTGGTGGCTGTCAACTTCTGTGGCAGTGTTTGGGTTTTTCCATTACCGACTTTGTGTCCCAAGCAGACGATTGAACTGCGGCCCATTTGGTGCTTCTTACTACTCAGTTTTAGGTCGCTTGCGTCGATTCGTTTTAACACTACCTGCATTCTGTCTGCGCATTCGGACATTGTATTGGAGAATACAACGATTTCGACTCCTTATACGGTTACTCCCTCCTGATCATATAGAATGCGAAACAAGAGATGCCTGAAGGTAGCCGGAGCACTGTACAGACTAAACGACATCCTTAGGAACTCGTACTGCTGTCCGTCCACACAAAATTTAGCCTTCGTTCTGTCTTTTCGTGCCGTTGGTAGTTACCAGTAACCGAAACGCAAGTCTACGAGGGACAGTACTCTAACTTCGTGCAGAACCATCGGGAACTCGTCTTTGATCGTCCCTCGGTTCAGATCTCTGAAATCAATGCAGAACCGGTCGGTTCCATCCGCTTCCTTAGTCAAGACGATTGGTGACGGAAACGGGCTGCTTTCCTCTCAAGTATTCCCTTCTCAAATATCCTTTTAACTGCCTTTCCACTTTTGGAATCAACTTGAATGGTATTCTCCGGAATACTGGTCTGCATTCCTCACCCGGCTGTAAGTTTATCAAACGTTCCATTCATGTACTGAATCCGTATTGACCATTCGCAGTGATAGTCAAGCCAGCAAATTCAGCAACGCACTGCTTGGTGGCTAAGAACAGACACTATGGCAGAGAGTTCGCTGAGACTTTATCCATTCAGTACTGCTCCTTGGTCTCTTCGCGATGGAACTTCACGACACCCCCATCAACACGCAACTCTCTCTTCTCCTGGTCCACGTTTACCTTCGGTCGACGTAGCAGATCGGTGCCCCTTATCGTCCCTTTCATATGGTAAATCACTAAAGCTGCGTGGCGTAGCTTAGTACAACCTATCTGGATTTTAACGTTCTGATTCCACAGCGCCTTTATCGCCGTCCCCCCGACCGTAACTACATGCCAGTTACCGGGCTCAATGAGTAACACTCACGCTGCATCTAACTGACGCCCCCGCCCCCGTATCTACTCTCGCACTCTTTTGTTCTCACTCGGTCAGAACTTCCAACCGTAGAACGCCCCTGTGATAACCCGTCACCACCGAGAAACAAAGAGGAAGCCGTCTTCTAGGGCGCTGGCGAGTGAACCCTCAGGATATATAGCTTTTATATTGAGAACTAGTGAGCGATTTGTAGTCACGTCACTGTCGTCGTCCGTCACTTGCGGTGATCTATGAATTTTCACGGGTTCTTCCACCCACACTCGACAGCTGCGATAAACATATCAACCTCTGCTCAATACAATTCTTCTGGAATAACGCGCCTCTATGTCCGTCTATTGTTTGTGCATCCACTGGGCTACATATATCGCGTTAGATATCACCCAAAAAATACACTTGAACCACATTAGAAATTCTCCCTAACTACCTTCGTACACTTTATGTTCAGTTTACGTTTGCCTGTGTTCACGCCACGTCAGCACATCTTTTCATTATCATAGGCCACTCCGCCAAAGGCTCCTTTCACCAAGTTGGAGGAAAGTGTTGTTCTCCTGATATGCGACATCGACGTAAACAATGGAGCTTAGAATTGCGGGTAACTGAACATTCTTGGTACACATAGGAAGTTCCGTGAACTGAACTAACCTGTTTAGTGGCATCCGAATCACTTTATTTGAACTTACACAGTGCTTAATGAGCCCACGGCTGGTATGATATATCAAAGATCTAGGCCACCAGGACCGTATGGGTTCGCCGAACACATTCTCACCTGAAAGAAGGTAGGCAAGAAAAGATCTGATTGAAGTGCACGAAGTTACCCACCTCGCCAGCCTGAGTCCTACAGCCCGTTTGTTATGCAACGAGACCAAGGTATGGAGAGCCGTGGATTCCCAAAAAAGCAAACGAGGTCAAGACTGTTTGTTCGTCGTAACCTGTTCACTAACCGGGCAGACAGCTGATGAACCAAATTACTCGCAAAGACCGTGAACAATTCAGGAGTGGGTGCATTCAAGCATAAGTTTGATATGTTAGAATAACCCGTTTCCTACTGTTTCCTATTTTAGAATAGACCCTTGGTTTTATCTTCGGGATAACTAGAATTCGTGCGTTCACCTACCCGTCACCCAGATGACTACTCGAACGCTTTGTCTAAATGGAACACGTAGTCCAGGGAATTTCCAATCTGATTTGGTTCCCCTAAATATGATCTGCATTCATAAACATGTATGATGACAAATGCAAATAGTGTAAATGTGTTATACATCACAGCATTAATGGAAGGTCGTTTAGAGCGGGAAACCCACTTTTTGGTTTCGTTTTCGTTGTAGGCTTTGCGGTGGTGGTTGTGTCAGTGTTTTGTCTTTCAGTGACTGTTTATTCTTAACCAGCTTTAAAATAACAGCGTTTTTTGCTTTCAGCGTTCACGGTGTGACGTTTTCTCACCAAAATTCTGGACAAGACCGAAAGACATTTTACTGCTAGCCTAGAATCAGTTGGCCGGACATCTCACTCTATTACCGATCAATCGTGTAATAAACAAAGGGAATCTCGTGAGTCGGAGTCATCATGGAATGCTGGCTCGACGCTGGCACAAAAAGTAGACCCCATAGAGTCTGTTCGTAAAGGGGTCTTGTCGTGAGTTGTGGGCTTTTAATGTGATCTCTTAGTATCTTGAATAAACTTACTGCAGAAAACTTCGAGCAGCAATCTAAAAAGATTCTCGATGTTGATATTTACTCACCTGTTGTTCTTAATGTTATTGTGCAACTAGTAAGGACTGTCCGCTTATGGTGTTACGTTACAGATTTTTCAAAAAGCTATAAATGAACCTAAATTTACAGCTTTATATGCCCAGCTTTGTCAGAGGCTATGTACTGATGCCCCCAACTTTGGAGTAGAGGGTAGCTCGCAATCGGTTTGTTTCTTCTTCTGCCATCTTCACCCGTAGACTTTCCGTATTTTTCTACTCAAGCTCTGTGAAAATGAATTTAAGGCACGCAAGTTTGGCGATGATACGGACGGCGCTGTCCGTCAGAAGTATCTGGGGAACCTGCGTTTTATTGCTGAACTTGGTTTACTCGGTCTCGTTCCAGAGAAGATCCTTCATGATTGTGTGCGCGAATTGCTCTCTGGACACGTTAGGTCGTCCCACGTTACATCCAAATCATCTGGATCGATTGTGGCGGACTCCACCGGGAGAGCGGGTGAGTCTATAGTTTATAACTCTCCAGTGCAAGCATTCGGTATACCCACTGTTGATGATGCATAACTGGGGTATCCACAGCGTCGTTGCTTAGTGTCTGTTTCAGCTACATTCTAGTAATCTGTTTAACCACGTACTTGCTTTCACCAGTGGAAACAGTTCGTTTTGTAAGTAGATGTAAGCCGGACGGTCCAAGCCAACCTCTCGCATTGTTCTGTCCTTGAAATGCTTGATCTTTCTGAAGCGCTACGATTAAAGTAATTTCCGTTTCGTTGTCTTTTTCTTCCCAGTGTTTCCCACATTTCACCTTGCAGGCTTTTAAAGATTACCCATCGACGGATGGTTGTCGTTGCTAGACCCTGTGCACATCACTGTCATGACATTTTCATTCCCAAATTTCACTTAATCAGCCTTGTCCAGGCATGTGTTTTTTAGTTTGCCACTAAGCTCACCGACAAGATACAGCATTTTACGGTATATTGCACACGAAATAAAAATGGAATAAGTGGATTATCTACCACTCCATACGCATATTACTACTAGTGTTGGACGAATAATTGCGGACTGGTTTTTGTAGTGCGCGTGGAGTAGTAACTATGGTTCAGACTGTTGTCCAGTACAGCGGCAGTAAATACTCTAGAGAATCGATTCTGTCTCGTGAAGAGAAAGCAAAATGTTGCAAAAGGATTACTTGGAAAACGGACGCTAGAACTGTGTTACGTCCCGACGCGACGTCACATCTCGCACTTCTCGATGATCTCGTATTGAACTGAGTAAAGTGATAATCACCTCTTGGAAGAACAAACTAGTTCGGTGTTTTGAGGTACGGGCTTTGAAGCCAAATACCTTGATTGGAAACCCATATTGCCGTCTTGTCTGGACGTCCAGACAGCATGTCGGCCCAGATACAACCGTTATGTTCACAACACTAATTTCATACCACATCAGCCTTCTCGTCACGTAAATGTGATCTCCCTGTCTGCTGCATACAACTAGGTGAATTGATAAAAACATGCTATCACCTCTTTCACTGTTTTATCCATTTCAATTTTCTAGCACCCCAACCATTTTTTAGTGATTGGTCTGTAAATCCCACAGCACAGTTAATCTTAGCAACGTTGTCCCGGTGTATCCAACAGCTAACCACAGTCTCTGGGTTCCATACTTCTTCGCTCTGGCCTCATGTACGAGCTAGCATGGGTACTTTCCGCCTTCACATCTTGAGGCAGATCAGCGAGCCGTTCTCGCTTAGACGTTGACCCATCGATAGTCGATGTCACTCAATTACTCAGGAACAACTTTGAAATTGCAACTTGAATGAATATTCAGTCAACAACTAGAAGCATGAACAGAACGCTGATAACTACACATTTCACACGAAGTGCAGATGCAATTAATCATTAAACTAAGTTGTCCGGAATTCCCGTGCGCAATGAAAAATATGCCAGAACGCTTTATTTTCTTGTGGTTCACCTGACTTGTTTCATTGTACTTTGTAATGCTCAGTTAACATCAGTAACGATCTAGTAGGCATAAATCTAGACCATGGAAATATCTTTTTGAAGTGATCCGCACGCTAATTCTTTCTGACAAACTACTTATCTGGCTACGATCTGAGGCACTTTGGGTTTTCAGTTCGAAATCACAATTCAACATAATTGGTTCTCTTCCCACTGAACTAACTAAAAGTACTGGAATTATCTAAGTCGAACTAGTTTGTGATTGTTTGTAACTGCACAGATTGTTGTAGAGATGTTAGGTAATGAATATAGCTGCAGGCAAACGTTCTATATTCGCTGACAATTATTTCCAACTCATACTATCATCCGTGCTGCGTGTAGGTCTGTTTTTTTTTCCAGAAACGTCAGAAAAACAAGAGTAATGGTGGAACTTATATTCATTCTCCAACTAAGCATTTTGACTTGGAAGCATAACCAATGTAAAAGTGATGAGAAATGATTATTGACTTCATTTTATCAGTTTTTGTTAACAAGCTTGTAATCAATGGGAGGTTGAAATCAGCGTTTGACGGGCAGCAAGTACCAGCATTGAATCTTTCAGTAAATGCTACAGTCCATTCGTTTTCTGAGGATAGTCTGGAAACCTAACCCAAGTGAAGTGAGTCACATGGCTTGTGGGTTTTGCGTACAATTTCGTCACTAAGCAGCACATTTTGGAATAAGCAATGTCATACCTGATGCAATGTGCATTTGAAGGTAATCCTGACTATGATCATTAAGTAGTGAGATAAACAGTGCATTTGTCGGCTTACAACTTAAATGGGGGATAACAATCATTTGGAATGATTAAATTGCTTGTAAGCATGAAATCCACTCAACCTAATACCATCAAACAGTTGGAGGCTGTTTGGTTTAACTGTTTGTTTCGTCTGCAAGACACTGAGTCGTGTCCAATTGCATTGACGTTACTGTTTTGCAACAATCTGACTGATGACTTTATTTGGTATCTTGTCTAAGATTGGTGAGCAGTTGCCACGGTCAAGATTTGGGGGATAGTTAGCTCTTTCTCTATTTCGACCACAATGTGGATTCGCAAGCGTCGGTCAATCAACGATTGTAAGCTACTGATGAGTACCATTCACTCAACTTTGTAATCCATATTGGAACACAACTTGGAAAGTTGACATTCGAGGTAGGCAAGATCTGCATGAGTGAGAAGTCATTGTTCACTATTTATGTCAAGTTATGGCGCTGAAAGTGGATTTCGTATAGTGGGGCATGTGCACCAGGTAGTTGATTGAAAATTTGAGTTGTTTCAGTGAAGATTAAATAGTGTGAGTTTTTGGAAGAGTAAATTGGTTATGCTTATACGCGCAACAATTCGTGATGACAACGAAAAGCTCTTCTGTTGTGTTACTACTAAAATTAAATTTACTGCCTTCATAGGATTTGTAGAAAATCTACAGATATGAGGAGAGTGACAATGCTCACTTACACCCGAACCTTTATTGGACGATGTGGAAAGAAAATCTTGGTCGGAAGATTGCTTAAGTTTTAGTTTTTCAGTAACACAAATACTGCAAAAGAGAAAATCAGAGAATAACGGCCAGAATAGGAATTTAACCAGTGCCCATCAAGCATATAGTAGTCGCCGTGCAACATACAACCGACAACAGCTGGTTAGCAACAATAGTGATAGATCGACAGTGCATAACGTCTGCATTTAAATTCAACTACCGATGGCACAGTTACGACGGACTGTTTTAAGTTTGGCGTACCCGGACTCTAAAAGAGTATTATCTCAAGTCAGGCGGCTTAGTTTAAGTTTTAGCGTTAGAACATCATACTAAAAACGGTCATTTTTGCTGGGCACAAGTGGTTTTCTTATGGAACTCGAGGATTGACAGAAGATTCCATTTGCAAAACCCAATTCTTCTCCGTTATGTCGGTAGCACACTGAGAACTACCGCAATATGCACAATCTCGTCGGGTAGGTCAGAGAACAAAGTGTCGTGATCCGTATCCAGCCCTATGGTGTACATGTTCAATAAGAGTAATGTCCTTTGCGAAATGATGAGAAGCTTGGATTCTTGGACCGTTCAACCAATGTAGTCTTTTTCTTATCGACTGACGCATTGCTGGGAAACAAGCTAAGGTTACAAATGGCAATCTCTTCCAAGCTGTGTCCGCGTTTTGTGGTGCCCAAAATTTTATCCGAGAGATTGTAATATATGCAACCTGAATGACGGCAGTTCGGCACTTCATGTGTTACCGTGTTAAATCATCATCATCATCATCAT
>JTDE01021729.1:11257-23449 GCA_014338405.1 Paragonimus skrjabini miyazakii | reverse complement strand
TACAAAGGCACAAGGACGCCGGGTTTTCTTGAGGCAACTGTCTCCTTCAGTTGGTAGAGTGTCCGATTTATTTTACGGGCTGCAAACATACACTGAGTTGACACCTTTAAATCTCCAGTAACCTGTATTCCTAAATTTCTCATCTCAATAGTTTTTTGAATGAGCACACGTGGCTCAGACTTCCCTATCCATCTGAGAGAGTACTCTGTCTCGACTCCCGTAAGTTGTCTACCTTTAGCAGAATTTAACGGGAGTTGTCAGTCAACTGTCCACCGATGAATTTCGTCAAGGTCTCGCTGCATCAAAGACTCGCTCGGGCATCCCACGAGTTTCACGTCATCTGCGAACATGTAGCAGGGACTGCTGATCCTCTTCGCCAGATCATTTATCTATATCAGGAACAGCAGGAGACCTAAAACTGACCCTTGGGGAACACCACTGGTGGCACGTGCAGTGTGTGACTTGAAGCCCTCCATCTGCACATAGAAACTCCTATTATGCAGGAATTCTTTCACTCATGCCAAAACACCTGGAGATACATTAAATGCTTCCAATTTTAATAATAGAAGTATGTGATTTACGCAGTCGAAGGCCTTTCTAAAATCCAGGTAACAGACCTCAACATAATCTCTCTTTTCAAGCCGTAGGGTAATCTCATCTACGAAAGCCAATAGGTTAGAAAGGCAAGATCTCTTACAAAGCCGTGTTGTTGAGCAGCCACTAGTTTATATTTGATGACATGCTGCGCTATCTTATCCCTTAAGATCCGTTATAACACCTTCAATACAACTGACGTAAGGCTCACAGGCCTGTAGTTTAAGGCCTCTTCCCTACTGCCTCCTTTGTGTATCGGTGTGACAGCGGCTACCTTCCAATCAGCGGGTAGTTTGGCTTCACCAAGCGATTTGTTAAACAAACCAGCCAAGGGAGCAGCCAATGTATTGGCTGAGACGGGTGAGATTTTTCAGTCATTTTCTCCAGTTGAGGTCCCCGAAGGAGGCTTTGTCTTCTGTCGCTTCACAGGCCATTTTAAAGTCAGAAGCTCTAGGTTGGTTTACTCAAACCGGCTTCCTTCTGCCGCACGGATGGCTTGAAAGTATCCGGAGTTATCGTTACTGAGACGGCCGTCTCAGAGAGAAAGAAGTAAAAAGTGAATGAACTAATTTGGATTAGTCCATTCATTTTTGACTTCTTTCTTCACTTTTAGTTTCCGCCTCAACACCGCTAGTGGACGTTGACGCTTTTAGTGTGTAGTGGAAACCAAGAAAACAATCGACAATGTTACAAAATAATCTACAATAAATGTCTACGATAAATTCCACCACACTAAGTTCGCTATTTGCTTAAAGAAGGTTCCTGTTAGATTGCAAACCAATTCCAACGAATTCAGTTCCTCTAGTACACTAGTGTACTAAAATCCGCTGTTACCACAGTTAACTCCCGGTAACGACGACCACGTGCAGGCAGAAGCTGAGGCGCTCGAGGACGAAGTGTGTATTCATTCAAACAATAGACAATTGGTTTATATGTACAATGAACACTACAGGTATGAAGAACAGTATGTAACAAGAGAACAAAAAGGTAACAGACTATACAAATGTCTGCATTCTTCAACCAACTGGTCAGCAAGCTGCCGTGACGAGCATTCTCTTGGTTATGGAAATGGATGTGCCGTGTTTCTTGGACGCACATTTACGACCTTTAACGTAGTCATCTATGCGAAATTTTTATTTGGTAATGTGAATCCCTAGTTCTTTCTCAGAATCTTTGGTGACCGAGTCTTGCAATCAGTCTGGAGTAAAGATTTCACTAAGCTCTAAGGCAGACCACGGCTCGCTTGACTGTACCAAGTGAATGATCACCTGTGCGTTGTTAGACTTATGCAGAGCAAAGTGTCGTTTATTTGTATTATCTACGTTTGTTCCAACGATCCGTCACAACGAGACTGGACGCTGACGCGGTGGGACAGCTTGCGCATCTCGATGACCTATTGGGCTAAACTGGACGGTGTGGCTACCACAACGACAGTCATCACTCCCAGGTAGACCAATAGGTATAGGTCTGACGAACCAGGTTGGGGTTTCGATGAAAGTTGACATCTTTTTCCGAAAATGTCTCATTTGTGGCACACTGCCACCCATCCGCTGCCTTGCGGTACAAGCTTTCGAACCAAAGGCTTTGGTTGAAAACCCTAATCCTTCTCCTATCTAAGTCTGGGCGTCCTGGCAGTATCTCAGCCCAAACACAACCGTGAATAATCACAACACAAGTAATTCCATACTGTATCGGCCGTCTAGCAGTATAAACCGGGTCGACCTATCTGCTACATACAGCAGGGTGGATAGACGAAAACATGCTACTGTTGACTCCTCCCCACTGCTCTACCAAATTTAGTTGTCAGGCCCATCCCGACCTCCATTTCTGATAACTGCTCTACAGGTCCCACAACAGATGTAGCTAACCGTGGTAACACTGAGCCGGTAAGACCCGTTGCCATATAGCTGCAGGCCTCCCTCGTCCCTTGCTTAGATCCAAAATGCGTTTTAATATAGGTGCTTTCAACGTTCGCACATTAAAACAGATGGGTCAACAGGCCGCTCTTGCACGAAAGTTAGACTCATTGCATGTCGATGTCTGTTGTATCTCAGAAACTAGAATTCAACACAGTAGTAAACGTATGGAACTAACAGCACTCGCATTGTCTACTCAATACTTCGAGTGACTCCACAGCCGCCGTTACAGGTCAGGCTGAAGTAGGTGTAGTCCACAGCACGACGGTTGCAGCCGCATTGATAGATTGGATCCCTGTTAACAGTAGACTTTGTGCCGTCCGCCTGGCAGGTTCAAATAAGGCCAGTTCTAGACGCAAGTCCTTCAGGTATCTTTTCATGTTCCAACGGAATTTAGTGACATCGGCGTTAAGGATGCCTCTCATTCGGTTCTGGTCGCACTCCTCCGATCGACACTTGGCTCTAATACAATCATTCTGACCGGAGATATGAGCGCCCGAGTCGGCGGCCTTGATGAGATCGAATCTCGTTCAGATAGTAGGTTTGGAATAGCATCACACCGCTCAGATGATGGCAGGTGGCTGTTACAATAGTGCGCTGAGCATAAGCTCTTTTTAGCTAGCACTAGTTTTAGGCATCGTGCGCGTCATTGTTATATTTGACGCCTTACTTCTCCGAATCGGGCCTGGTCTCAGATAGACCACATAGCTGTTAGTTACAAGTGGCGTGGTTCCATTCACGACTGTCGTTCATATTGCAGCACATACTTAGTGTTCGGATCATGTGTTGGTACGTTGTCGTTTTGTTCTTACTTTTGCTGGACAACGACTAAACGACAGCAACGATTAGCTATTGAGAAACTGGCTTTGCCATCGGTAAAGGAAAAGTACCAAACCAGCTTAGAATGTTGCCTTAGTAGTTCTCACTCTGAAGATCCTAGGAGCTGCTGGACCCAAATCTCACGGGCCGTTTATGAAGCAGGTACTGTAGCATGCGGTACCGCGGTACGTGGGTTGAACAAACATTAGATCTCGGAGAAATCCCTGGGGTTGTTAGAAGCTAGACGGAACATTCCTTCTGGCAGTTCCTATAACAAGTTTAGGGAAGATATCCGTAGAAAACTGAGATGTAGCCTAAATACCGACCGTGAGGTTTGGCTAATGGAAAAAGTTAAAGAAATGGAAACCGATTTTGCTTCGGGAAACATCGACAGACTATCCACGCTTATCCGTACTACTGATCCCAGGCGACCGTCTGTCAGTTAAACTATCAACGAGACAGATGGCACACTCATCTGTAATAAGCCCAGAAGGTTAAAACGGTGGGTGGAACACTTTGGGGGTCAGGTAAGCGTATCTGTTTCTACTGTGTTGCTGCCACAAACTTGTAATGTAGCACCCTGATCGGTAGATTTGGAACCATCCACTAAGAATGAGGTTCGCAATTGTATTTCGGCTCTCGAACGTAATAGGGCTGCTGGCTTAAATGATCTCATGTCGACACTTTTCAAAGGCGAGGAGGCGATAGTAGAGGCCTTCACTCAGTTGTTTAACGTTGTGGGGACGACGGAGGCCATTCCTCCGTGCCGGGGTCACGCGATAATAGTTCCCATATTTAAAAAAGGAGCCCGGGTCTCTTGCGAAAACCATAGGGTGATTAGTTTGGCCCCAGTCATTTCAAGGGTTCTGGCATCCATTATACTTCATCGAATCACTGCAGTTCGTTGGGTAAACATTAAAGAAGATCAGGCAAGGTTTCACTCCGGGCGGGGCTGTATAGATTATATTTTTATTCTCCGTCAAATTCTGGAGCAGCCTCATGTGTACTGTCGGCCAACAATCGCCGTATTCCTCGAATATAAAGGTGCGTTCGACTTGGTGGATCGATCTACACTTTTAGAGTCGCTTAAACGCAGAGGTGTACTGACCAAGTATGTGAACATTCTGTTGGCGCCTTATTCCCATACTTCAGATCAGGTTAGGGTTCACGGTGAACTATCTCAAAGTTTCAGCACCATGAGTGGCGTACGTCAAGGCTGTCCCCTTTCAACATTTTGTTCCATTTCGTCAGGGACGAAATAATGGAGGACTGTCTGCGACACTCGAATGATGCCGGAGTGGACCTCCTACCTAGTGAAAAACTGACTGATCTCGATTATGCTGATGACAAGGTGTTGCTGTTTGACAACTTTCAAGCAGCACAAACAATGTTAGACACTATTTCGCATTCTGCTAAATACTTCGGAATGCGCTATGCAGCCTCAAAATGCAAAATACTTCTGCAAGATTGCTGTAATTACGTAGATTTAATGTTAGATAACGAGGTCATGGAGGTTGCTGGCCTGTGTATATACCTGGGAGGCTACATTGGCGGTGGCGGTGGTGTAGGGAATGAAATAAAGCTGCATACTTCTAAGCCTAGAGCAGTGTTCGCTAATCTGAGATACCTATTGCGACAGAGAGGTATTTCCTTGAAACCTAATGGTCGCGTATATCAGACAACAGTGAGGTCTGTATTACTTTACGGCAGCGAAACCTGGCCGCTCAGGGTAGAGGACGTGCACTGCCTCCAGGTATTCGACTACCGATGTCTGCGTACAGTCGCTGGTATCGGGTGGCACCAGCGAATAAGCAACGAGAAGGTTAAGAAGTGAGTGTTTGGTAGTGATTGTCAAACGGGCTTTTTTGTTCAGTCCTTACATTTGCACAGACGTAGATGGTTAGATCATGTACTAAGGATGCCACCTATTCATCTCTTACGCCAAGTACTCTGCCGACGCTGTGGCCGACTGGCGCAAAGTACGAGGTGGACAGATGATGGCCTGACGTAGGGAAAGGAAATCGTTCATGAAGGGGTTGATCAATGTAGATCGGGTTCGTCTCCCAGGCTGGGGCCCTCGCGACTCGCAGAGTCAGTGGCTTGAGACGTTAGGTGAGATGGCGGCTAATCGGGCTTCGTGGCGTGAATATTGTCGTTGTTTGACCGAGTTGTCTGTGAAGTGAGTGCATTTAATTACGCGTGGCAATGAGAGCCGTAAGGGAACTGTCTTGTTGATGACGCCTTACTTTCACTTACATCGCGGTTGTTCGTTTGCAAGGCATAGACGCCTTGATGTTGTATGTTTGAATATATACGTAGCTATTTTTAGCAGTTATCTGATCGTCACCTTGGTTGCGCGCTCAGTCGCTTGACCCAAACCGAGAAAATCAGAAGAGACGCGGCTGCATTGGTAATTGAACCAGCAAGACCAGACTAGACAAAACTAGGCCACAGAAGCTTTGAATTTATGGGTCAAAACGATTACCATAGATGGCCGACAGACACCAAGTGAATGAAATGAGACAGTCATATATGACAGTCAGGGAGTCGGAACAAATCACGTTACAAGAGACGTCAAAGAGCAACGCGTGAGAAAAAACAGTCCTGATAGCGCTTCGGCGTTCGACCGTCCTCCTGCAGTCTGATGGGCTGAGTGGGACCGTACCACCACCCACGGCCACACCGTCCGAGCTGAGCCGGCCGATCGATGTAGCGTGACGCGTCCTGGCTGTCTCGTTAGGAGATACGCCTCCTAACTGTAGTTAGGTCCCTGCACGTCCCTTTCTTTTATTTTATGTTTTCTTGTATAGGGTTTGATTTTTTCTTCATCGTTGGGTGGCAGTTAAATATCAGTGTGAACCACTGATGTGTTGCTATTTGTGATGATGATATTGACTGCAGAAGATAAGTGGCTAGGTGGTATGCTCGGCGTACGGAAGTTAGACACTGACAATGACGCATCTCATGAACATTATTTATTTTATTGCACATTCCAGCACAAAGACGGCGTTGTGTAATGTGCTGACCACTCCGTGAAACTCTGCCGTGGATGTTTATTGTTCATATCGCCTTCGGATATCTTTGACACACTTCTTCAAAGATGGTCGTTCATCTTAGGGTGACCATCCTAACGCTGACCATATCGTTTGTACCTGCTTCATTCTATCGCTTGTTCAGGGACCGTCTGCTTGCAAACGTCAAGTTTTGAGTTGTAGTATGAGCGTTGTGAAAATATAAGGAACATTGACAGTTAATTCACTCTGGTCACCACAGTAGAGCGATCCAAGCACGCATCGGGCAGATATCTCAACAGCCGTGTGAACTTCCTGCCAGGAAGTTTACACCAAAGTAGAACTTCAGAAAGAGTAAGGGTAGGTTTCTGTTGGGTCAGCAAAGCTTGTGAACAAACATCGACTGTTTCCCTGACTTTGAATAACGATCGGCGTGAAGTGAAAGGGTCGGCGTAGTGACGGTCTGGCTTGTTTGTCCGAGGGGGCTAAAGAGATGGAAAGGGCATTTTTCATTGAGTATTCAGGTGTTGTTTTGCTTGATCCTTGGCTACTCTTACCGTCAATAAGGTGTTAATGAGACTGTGAAATAGGTGACACAGATTTACCGCTTATTGCGACGGTTTGACAGATGGGCTGAACACTGAGAAACGACTCAACTTGTCTGTGCTAGGTCATTCAGTCGTGGACAGCAGAGTTTGTGTAATTATTTCCGATGTTTGCGATGCTCCCTCATCGGACACGGTTATCTCTGAAGCTTAAATTATTGAAACGTTGTAAAGCTTCGGTCCTACATCTTTTTCCAGTTCTCAAAGTTAGTAGTAAGTTGTTTTTATCTGAGTTTACCTCTTGTTTCCGTGTGAAAAACTTAAACGGTAGCCCTATGCAGATTCGAAAATTGCGCACTCCATAGTAGAGTTATCTGTTAGATACTGAAGAACGTTGCAATTCTATAGCAGCTGTATGTTCGACATTTAACCAGCTGCATAGCGGGTGATTCGACAAAATAAATAGTGAAAAAATTGACTGTTGTTGATACTGATCCCTATCGTGTTTCCTATACCTCCCTATCATAGGTGTAAATGTCTAAAGCGCAGACTCCACAACATTAAACACCTGTGCATCATGCTTTAATTGGACTGACTGAGGACTGTTGCTCTCAGCAACTTGAGAATTTTCTTATCCATAGAATGCAGAAATCTATCGGCTCCTCAATATGAAATGCTGGAGGGAGCTGTTTGTCTTTACTGTGGCCATTCTTGTTTATTTAAATTCACTTTGGTGTGGATTTGTTTTTGATGACGTTTCCGCGATCAAAGAGAACCAAGACTTGCGCCCTACCACCAACTGGACCGATGTATTCTACAATGACTTTTGGGGTACACCGATGATTCAAGTACGTTGTTTTTCGATATATTGGATGTGAGTTACATCACTGCAGGAACGCAGTCATAAGTCATATAGGCCAATCACTGTTTTAACATTCCGGGTGAATTACCTGCTTCATGAACTAAACCCTGTGGGCTATCACGCTTTCAACGTGATACTGCATGCTTTGGTTACAGTTCTTCTGTATAGGTAAGTCACCTACAGTATTTATTCAACGTTGTTTAACATTCCAGGTTATCCAAAGAAAGGCTGACACTGACTGGAGCTTTAATCACCAGCTTGTATTTTGCTGTTCATCCTATTCACTCAGAAGCGGTAATTCGTTCGCTTATGACCGGCACATTTCATCCTACAGGTTACCGGGGTTGTTGGGAGAGCTGAGTTACTTTCAGCCGCCATTAGTCTTTCCATCCTTCTTTACTACAACCTTATTCGTTCTTCCGGTCTTTTTGTGTGTGAGTCCGAAAGTAAATGATTCCGCCGTCTGATATGCTTGCATCATTTTTTAACTATTAGCCCTTTACTATAGTATCACATTACAATAACTTCTCACAGTACATCACGGTGCTTAAGGCGACAGCGTTTCGACGATCTAGACGCACACTTAACGTGGTACACCAACCGTTGTGTACATTTAATCGCATGTTCTTTTGGACCGAACAGCCCATGGTCAAACCGAGTTGCTTTTACATTTCAAGCAGAATGCTGATGCCCGTGTATTCAGTGAGTGCAAAAAGAATGATGATGGTGTTTGTGGTCACTTAAATCGCTGGTTAGAGGCCCTGTTTGACATGACAAATTGCCGCAGTTATTGTCATGCTTACCTTCACACAGTTACACGTCTTACTTGTCTCCCTTTCCTTTCAATACAGTTACACAGTGTTCGTTGAAACAGTCGCGGTTCGAACCGTAAACCGTTCGGCCAGCATCGCTACTAAGAATCAATCGTTTGTGTATGTGTATTACCCGTTAGTAAAGACACCCACAAACAGCCAACTGTCCAACCTCGGTGTGATCCAAGAAGCCATGTAAATCCCTTGGTGAACTTCTAAGATGCTTTTTTCGCTCTTGAACTCAGTGGGTGACCTCAACATTTGGCGAGTTTCTGGTAGCTTTAGTCAAACGATCACATTCATTCAGACTATGGTTGATTGTTAACAGGACGGCTGCAGCCATTGTGTTACACCTGCGCGTGCGTGTCTGCACGAACTCCGTAGATGTGCGCAGATGCATGAACACATGTACACGACATGGTTGTACACGCTCGACACAGACCGCCTTGAAACCGACTAATGCACCTGTTCATATTTGCCCGGACAAATACGTATCTCGAGTGGTTAAACAGTGAAACCAGCACCATCGGCTGCGGAGTGTTGACATGACTAGTTTGGTAATGGGAAGCTCAGAATTATCCATCTGGGCTGGAAACAACTTTCGAACTGTAAATTAGCCACTTCATCGAGTAGCGCCTGCATATTGTTTCGAGACGCTTGATAAATACACGGTCAACTGATAGACATTTTAAACTGCTTATGTGAAACACAATAAACTGTAGAGTGGAAAAAAGCGTGGAATGTACCTCACTACTTTCCAACTTATGAAAATCATCCGTTTTCGCAACTTAAACATTTTAATTTGGCTTAAGCAGATCTCTGTTTTCCGTACTTACTTATCGCAACATTGCAGCTACAAAAGACGAAAGTTTCAGGAAATACCGGCGATCAGGAGGGTTATTATGTTTGATTGTCGCTGATAAATAAACAATACATAGCGTTGCTCATCGTTGTTCTGATGGCTACGACAGCTGAAGTGCTCGGACGAAGTCCTTTATGTACTCACACACTGGTCTCTGTTTAAACACTAAGAAAGTTTGAGTGAACTTGTAGTCGAATGCTACCTGTGAAATACTGCACGGTTAGTTGCAACTCTGATCAATTCCCATCTTAGCGTTATAGCTAATTGTGGGTATAACTGACTGAGACCACTAGAAATTTGCCATATGTCGAGGCTGCTCACTGTAATTCCACTAATTACAAGACAATTTGGAATTTGATCATGGGATGTAGATGGCTTTTTACAATACAGGGAGTTGAGCAGGTGCCACATAACTAATAGTTCATCTGTTTGACACGAAACGCCAGCTAAATAGTGACCGTCTCTGTGAGTATTCGGTTCAACTTCTAGGAGCATTGTCATATTCATAAATGGCTGTGGTTGTTTTCTTTTTAAATTACACTCTTCTCCCTTCCTTAGTTTTGCATGTGGGTACTAGGGGAGGAATTTCTAATTTTGGGTCGTTAATTCAAGGGACCAATCTGTGCTGTGGTATATTTTCTCACTTTAGCGTCACGCTTGTCGTCACTTTGAGGTTGGAATTATTTTGTCTTTCATGCACTGCAATTGAATTTATATCCTTTTTCACCAGTAGCAGATTGGTAGGCAGCAAATAAACCCCATACCGTTTCTGTTTTGGGTCCCACTACTTTGTCAAAAATGCTGCGTTCTTGTTTGTTCTGTTATATCAACCATTTCGATTATAAGGCTTTTCCAAATGGCGACTTATAGCGTTCTGTGTTTATATTGAAACAGGCCGTTATTTGGTTTGTTGACAAAGCCTTCGAGTTGAAGATCCTCTTTGAATCACGGAGTATCTTTCTTACTTTCGTCTTCCTATGCTTCTCCCAGTTTCATGTATAGTATAATTTACTATCCTTTGTTTTAATGTGGTTTGGGAAACTTGAAAACCTCAGTTATGCAGTATTTTCATTCGCTCGGTTGTCACTTGACTTTTCCATTCAAATATTACCGATTTCAAGTGCAAAAACTCAGTCAACTCATCCAACGTATATTTGGCCCGTGTCTCGGGTATGTCTTACATGGTGAATTGTTGTTCAACAACATGACAAGGTTGACTTACTGTTACGCCATGAATCCGACAGTGCACATTGAAGGGTAAAGCTGCAAATAAAACGAGCTTGTAAACAAAAAGATGAGCAACACATCTGTCGATTGTCTGTCATTCTCAGATACAGTCGTTCTTTGATGAACAAGGTTTTTTAACTGACTGAGTAACTAATAGTTTGTTTCGAATTGGCCATAGTTGACTGTTTTGTATATACAGTCTGCCATGTTGCTTTCTATCCTTGCTGTTCGGGTGTGTTTTCTGTATGTTCTGACTGATGATTTGGTTTGTTTGTACAACTGTTCTACCATTCACGTGTTTCTTCTCTCCCTGTTTTGACAGATTGGCAGGGTATACTTATTCTGGGTTCACTTCTGGCAGTGGGCACACTGTGCAAGGAACAAGCTATCACGGTGGTTGGTATATTATGCGCCGGCGAGATTATTCTCGCCTACCGAGTAGGTTCATTACGACCGATTGGTATTCGACCATCTCAAAGTCTTGTCTATCTCAGCTAGCTGGCAAACAGTCCCTAGACGTTTATGTATTTGGTGCGTCTATTACAAAATGGTCACGTCATCCGTCCAAAGCTTCTCACCAGCGTTCCAACCAGCGAGAAGATTCGCCCGTTCTAGTCATAAATCGAGCGCTTTTACTAACCGTGTTCCGGCATCGTCACGTGTATGGACTGTTCGCCCTAGTGGCTTGCGCTGTCGGCGTCATGTTTTTCCGAATACGAATCATGGGATCTCAGCTTCCGCATTTTACCGAGTAAGCTGATGTATTTTTTGAAGAACTAAATCTCATAGGTTTGCGTTTTCTAAAATATCGCTGTCTATAATTCTCTTTGTAAAATCGATCATATAACGGTCAGTTGCGGACGATACCATTCTGTTAATGATTGCTGTGCATTTTAGGGTAACCACTTGAACTCGCATCATGCTGTTGTACCCGTTGGTCTCGTTCTATTGCTTACTTAGAATTCACATGCCCATAGATACAAACAATTAACTTGAATTCGACTCAGGTGGGCGTAATGAGCGCTCATCAGGTGGCGCAGCCGAAACTGTCCAGATCTAGTCTGGCAAGATAACGCAGTGGACGCATCGCAGTGGACACATCGCACCAGCCATGAAAGCTCGTTGTAAAGTGTGTTTTTATGGAGGTTTACAATTACGACCAAACTGGATCTCTATCACATGAACAAACGTTGCTCTATTCCACCTGGTTGTGAGTGTGACAACTATCATTGAGGAAGATAAGGTGATCAGAAGTTTGCACAAGAACCGAGAGCATCACTTGATAGAACGGTCAAAAGAGAAGAAAGGAGCCTCTTTACCTGGGAATCATCATTATCATCATAGGCAGTAATACATCAGTGGTTCACACTGATACTTAACTGACACACAACCACGAAGTAAAAAGAAACCAAAATGAGAAGGGAGTAAAAAGAAGAGGAGGGGAATGGACCTAACTAATAAAAATTGCTACTTTCAAGTTGAACATCACCCACAATTGATCGCAGCTGTCGCATCCCCATAGACTTTCCAGTCGGCCCCTTTCG
>JTDE01021729.1:0-11157 GCA_014338405.1 Paragonimus skrjabini miyazakii | reverse complement strand
GTTTTCGTCTATCCACCCTGCTGTATGTAGCAGATAGGTCGACCCGGTTTATACTGCTAGACGGCCGATACAGTATGGAATTACTTGTGTTGTGATTATTCACGGTTGTGTTTGGGCTGAGATACTGCCAGGACGCCCAGACTTAGATAGGAGAAGGATTAGGGTTTTCAACCAAAGCCTTTGGTTCGAAAGCTTGTACCGCAAGGCAGCGGATGGGTGGCAGTGTGCCACAAATGAGACATTTTCGGAAAAAGATGTCAACTTTCATCGAAACCCCAACCTGGTTCGTCAGACCTATACCTATTGGTCTACCTGGGAGTGATGACTGTCGTTGTGGTAGCCACACCGTCCAGTTTAGCCCAATAGGTCATCGAGATGCGCAAGCTGTCCCACCGCGTCACCGTCCAGTCTCGTGACTGTTACCTGGGAATTGCAGAAAGCTGTTTTCCTTGACCTGTGGTTTTTCCTTACCGTCGAATTGGTGTATGACTATGTGATAAAGAAGGTTTGCTTATCATCAGCCAGTTTCGCTGACTTGACAAATGGGCTAAGAATCTCGAACAGTTCAACTGGTGCAAACTAGTCCGTATAGAAGACGGGACCCGAATGGCCAATTATTGCGTTCCTGGAGTCCTTCCATCGGAAACGGAAGTGGCTCTGGGGTTTAGACCTGACGAGGCTCAAGGCCTCGATTTACCTACCTCTTTTTCCAAAACTGATCTAGAGGCATTGAACTGATGAGGCCGTTTCAGTCGGTTTGAAAGTCTGAAGATCTACCTCGTGACTTACCATTATTATCGTCTTCAGAAAAAGGACAAGAAGGCCGTATAGCAACTGTAGAAGTGTCAGTCTCAGTATCCACACTACGCACTAGTTCCGTATTGCATCCATTCATTAAACCTAAGGAAAGTCATATGCATGATAAACGCAAGATTCTGATCCTGTTGAGTGTGTATTGACCCCAGTTTTATCCTGCGACGGGTATTGGAGCAACGGCACTTTTATAAGAAACCGGCTATCGTGATCTTTTTAAGCCTATGGGATGTTTTCGATTCGGTTGCTCGTAATGCTCTCTGGAATTATCTTCACACAGGAGTTCCAGGGTAACGTGAATCTATCAAGGCCACTATGTGCTTATTCTGCTAGCAAGGCGAGAGTTTATGGACAACTGCATCAGGTGTTCATCACTTTTAGGGATGTTCGCCGGGGATCTCCAACTTCTCTTTGTTTACTTCGGTCATGGACGACATTTTGAGAGGTACTTTTGAGGACTCCAATGAAAGTCTTCTCAAGTTCCTTCTCGATACCAAGTTGACCGACACGTCGTCCTGTTCAGCCCATGCTGAACAAAGTGAGTGATCCGGCTATTCTGTATGAATGCGTTTCTCAACTCCAAAGTGCAAAGTTTGCCTCACAACTGGGGAATTCCTAGTGACACGTTCTCTGTTGCAAGTAGTCCATTTGAGAATGGACTATTTTGCCTACTGGGGTAGCACCGTCTCTTGTTGCTAGTGCAATAATTCCGAGAATAGCAAACACAGGTTTCCTTAACTGACCCGCGCGATCTGTGGCGGGGAAAAGTCATCTGATGGACGCCGACTAGAAGGGTATCTAGTGTTTATGTACATTCTGTTTTGCTCTGTTCGGAACCGTGACCCGTCCGGGACACAAATGTTAAAAAGCCTCTTGTGAATGACTGTTTTTTCTTCTTTAATCAGCCCATAGCAGGTGGGATGATTGCATGAACAGCTCGGCCGTTTACTGGCGCGTATGTCAGAAAACCCGGCATATGCGACCAATTAATAGAATGATCGGATTGCTCAGTTTACGGTATTTCGGCCACGTACTTTGCACGCCAGCTGAGCGTTTACCTTGTCAGGCACTGTACACTGAGACCATCAACAGCTAAGTGAAACCACGGAGATTAATCGGCAATGCGATCACGAAATATGAGGAGGTTGATTGAAGTAGCTGGTGTCACTTGCCAGGTTGGAACCCTCGTACTCATTCAATTCACTGGTTAGAAACGCTATCCTAAGTGGTGACTGGCTGCAGTCGGTGGCGTGCTTGCATCTGCAATTTTTTATGTAGCCTTGTTTCTGTCATTTAGTAAATTCTCTGGTTTATATTTTCCCAGGTCACTGCTGTGGCGGTGAACGGCGACTCTTGCTGCAGAACATTCTGGTCAGGTTTGTGACGGTTGTGAACGAATGCCTGAATTTGTTTGCATTGCACACACTCGCATCAACTCGTCCGTTTATCTACAGATGTTTGGGTCTACTTCCCTTATCGTCAGGTTTGACAATCCTGCAGCACATGCTCCGCCTCTTGTTCGTCGTCTGACGTATCTCTATTTGGTCCCGGTTAATTTGTGGTTACTCTTCTGCCCATCGGGTTTGTGTGCAGACTGGACTTTGGGTAGTTTGCGGCTTATAACCGGCTGGTTCGATCCACGGAATCTTTTCACGCTATTGACATTTTGCATCCTGGTGTTCGTGTCTCTGCTGGCTTTGTATCCGAAAACGGAAACGGAACACTCAAAAACATTGGTTATTGTAAGTTGGTTAATTGTTAACTGGACGGTAATGACTCTATCGTTGAAGTTAGCCTGCGGCCCTCAACCACATTTTTTCGGGTTTGGTAGAAGCCGCTAATGTCCATCACACCTATTCGCACACACTTGCTTTAAAACATTGAGCACTTTTCGAACAAGTTCGATTGCTGTATATATCATGTTGTCCACTGCATAGCTTCTCCTGTTCCCTATTATTTAGTGCCCTTTGATTATTTGATGTCTACTGTGTTCTTTTTTTCTGATGCTTATCTGGAAAGTTTCTCAATCGATGCATGGGTTGCAATGGGGCTTAATGACAATACTACCGACCACTAACCATATGGCTAGCGGTTGGAATTGCAGATCTCCGCTGTTCCCTTCTAGTTCAAATCAGCCTGATATGGCGTTACAAACGGTTGTTGTTTATAAAGACGAGGAGAGCCATCTGGTAACGTTGATGATGGTCTTACTTTCACTTGCAGCTCGGTCGTTTGTTTACAAAGTGTGGGTACTTTAACATTGAGCGTTCGGGTTTGTCCACAGGTGGCTTCTGGTAGTTAGATCCCGTCTCTTCCATTTCTTTTGCTCCCTGGTTAGAATGCACTCTTATTTCCGTAGTTGTGGGGAAGTTAAGAATCAGTATGAACCACTGACTCATTGCTGTGTGTCAGAATCATTTAGTCAATTTATGACTCCGTGTTTATAGCATGACATCGAATGTCTCGTGATACGAAAGCTATATGCTTAACTTAATTCTATTTGGTTGTTCAGTGGTTACAATCACATTTTCACGGGTTAAAGGCACGATTTCGACTTGAAAAGACTGTCATTGTAACCGGTTGTGCATTCGATATAGCGTTCAGCACTGTATGCAAAACAGACTGGCGATTCCATTCATATTGTTTGTGTTAACATCTTCCTGTTTCATACTGTCTCTTCCGCAGACCCGGCTGTTTTTTGACTAAAATTCTGTCAGCGTTGCCTGTACCGATCGGATGTTTTGCATGAAAAAGTGAAAAGTGGTAACATTGAGTGTGAACAACGCTTTATCATAAGGTAGTCTAATCCTATATCATATAATAAGACTATTCAAGAAGTTACTGGCCGACAATTATGGGGTCAACATGTTTGGACTAAGAACGTGACATAATTTAAATGTTGTGTGTTGTTCAAACTTGACTAAGCAGTCACTTTCCAACTTTTACAAGTGCCTAGAGGACTAGGATTTAACAAGTTTTGAACGAGGTAAATTGTTGACGCCACGTGCTTCTGATCTTTGAAATGAAGAAAACGGATGATGTCTGAAAAAATTGAAAACCGTGTGGTTTGTAAAAATTGCTCCAAGACGAAACTTACTAGAAGGAGATCTAAGCCTGTCTAAGCTTGTTTTTTCATTGACTGAAAAAGGGTTCGTCGTTGTTTGCTTATCGGAAGCTTAGACAAATACTTCCACTGACGAAGTGCTATGGGAAACAGCGGGTGTGTTGTACACGGCGGTCTTGGGTTACAGTACGTCTAGTTTGGTTGGTCTAGGTGGTTAGAACTATCATTACCTTGATTTGCATAAAAATCTTAATGCCTACAGTGGACATTCGTTTTGGGGCGGTGGTCTGATGACCTGGGGAACTTCGTGTAGGAAGTTGAGATTTTGTTAGAGGAAGCAGAGTCATCAATTGTGGATTCACATACTTTCAACTCGACTGTTGTCATTATTGTGCTTATGCGGCTGTATCAACAACCCAGTAGGTAATTGACACCCAAATTGATACAATGATGTATTTATTTTCAAACCCCTGTCTGAATTCATTCAAGAACCCATTATTATTTTTATTGTCCAGGCGTGTATATTACAACCGTCGAACTTATCAATGGAAGGGTTAGCTGAACGTGTGGATGTTTTGAATGAAACAACACTTGAACGTTTGGTCAATTACACAAATAGCCGTTGTGTTATACTTTTTAAACGAAATAAAGATCATATCCATGTGATTTTGAATATTGACACCAAGATATGGGACGTTCATTTGTTGATCGTCCCAGTTGGTATCTTATTAAATCCTTTTGTTATAAGACCTCGTTCACTCCACAGTATGCTACCTTCAGTGGCTTTACATGGTAAACGGATTGATCTATACAAACCTGTCGACATTTTACCTAAAAAGTATGTAATCAGTTGTTGGACATAGTAGAAGTGGAACGCTAATTAGGCAGTTAATTTTCGAAACGTTTGCCCAGTTTTATGGTAAGGCTTTGGCGTGTATACGCTTAATAAGCGAGTGATAATGTATTATCTAAAGCGGTAATAGGAAATGGTGTTTCATTATACTTCTATTAATTTGGAATCCACTTACAAGGCTGCGACTTATTGTCGATTTTCAACCAAGATTGGAAGTTAAATTCATCGCAAGATATTATAGTATTCTCTGCGTTATCTGTTGACTAAACAGACCTGTCCTGTTGACCTCTTGTTCTCATCTTGAAGGTACCTGTGCCTTCAGGTCACAGCTGTACAATACTTTCTTGGGTGTATTTAGAGTTGTCTTTCATTTCTCTTAGGTTTTTATCAGTTTTGAGGTAATCTTGTTGAGATTTCCGCTGCATATGTTTACCATGCTCTATTCCTATGCCTCAGTGTCTGGGTTTTCTGCCTTCTTTACCTCCCCATTTTTTTCTCGTGCACGCCCAGGCTCTAAGTTTGATGGTATTTCCATTTCTACCGGCGAGTAATCTATTCTTCCCTGTTGGTTTTGTGATTGCCGAGCGCGTTCTGTATACACCCAGTCTTGGGTTCAGTTTGTTGTTCGGTTTGGGTTATCAAACACTCCGTGGTTATTCTGCGACAGCTGTCTACAGACTAGAGACCAAGGAAACAACAACCGTCGAAGGTAGAAGGCCATTCAGGTGTGTTAGTGTTTTTTGTGTGTTAATGATTTATTCATACCGCTTACCACAAAGTCCTCTTTTTTTTGCGGCGCTTTTATTACTTGTTCTGTGATGATGTCATAGCTCCAGATATATCACCTATGTGCTGCATGATGTATCTTTTCCAGAGCCCCTTAGTCTGTATATATTGTCAATTTGTGATTACTTGTAAGTAATGTGACAGATTTGATCATTTAGAAGAGATCAAATTGCGAAAAATCCGGGCTTCGGCTGGATTCGAATCAGCGACAGAAACAACATGCTCAAACGCGGCAAGCGGTCTACCAGCTGAGCCATGCCGTGAGCTCAGAATTGTCACATTTGGACTCAGTTACCCGCTCAGTCCACTGTGTCACCAAATGATCCACCGGATTGACTGACCGAGCAGGATTTCTTAACAGTGCACACTGGAATCCACGAACGCCGCCGTTGAGCATCGAAACTGTATTACTCATAAGTAGTGTGGAAGATTTGGTTTATGATTACCAATTTGCACTGGCTAAAGCCGCAGATGCATAAAATGCTGTTGGGACGAAGTACCCATAACATCGGTCAGTCATGTGGGATGTATACGGCTACTGATGTATGTTCCTGTATCGTACAAATCACCGGTCGTTCTGTACATGCCAATTCACGGGCTGATGTTTGGAATGTGAATAATGTCTTACTGTTTAGTGATGGTCATGATAACTGGCGTATGTAAAGGAATATGCTTTCCCGTGTTGATGTGTTTTAGTGCAGTATGTGACGTTTTGCACAACAAACTAGCTTTTGGTACTGTCAACTATTTCCTCGCTTTCGTTGTCAATTTGGCATTCCATTATCGGTTTAATTCTCATTTAGCTTATCTAGACGGTTATGATCTGAACGATATTTGAACGGGCAACCTTTCGTCTACGATCCGAGCCTTCCATCCATTTAGTCCACTCGCGTCATTTGTCCCACCACAAAGAGTATCCATAAAAGTGTTGGTGTTGCATCCAGTAGCTTAAGCTTATGACACTAAAGTAACCGGTTTAAACCCTGTTCAGTCTACGTCAACCTGGCGAGTTCAGGCAGGAATGACTATGGTCGTGGAGCTTCTCATGTTCGCTGCGGTCGCACCAGTGGCGAGCGCCCTCCGACATGACAGCACATGGCAGTTAATGTTATGTCTCTGTCCACATCTTCAGTTAGTCTTACATTGATCAGTTATCTTTTTTAAACAAAAGACTCACTATTACGATGAACGACAGTTTGAAACCCAGCACCAGTTGGTCAAGCTCATGGCTACATATGTTTCTGTATGTACGAGTAACTATCGCGAAATTTCATGTAAGTACTCTATTTTCCATGTGATTTAACCGTTTATTGACGTGTAGAGGCCGATTTAAACCTCTACAGGTTGACCACCACCTACGATTGTTCGCAACTCTCGTGTACGGGTGTTGTGACCGCAAAAGACGCTTGGCCTGAGAATTCGTTTATTGCGCAAACTTCCGCATAGGTCATGTCAAAAATCAAACCATAAACGTGCATACTCATTTGCAAGTTAGACATGCATTCACATACATCATTGTCATTCGCCTTGGTGGAACTTCTGCCGTAGAGCATACACACTATTCCGATAGTCTCTTCTTGTCCGTCGTCTTCCTGGTGTTTGCAGCTTGCCGTTCTGTCCCTGAATGTCACCTGTGGGTAGTATACTACTTTTGAGTGGCATACTACTCACAACGAAACTGCCTGTCATACAACAGGGGTTTATCTTCCAATTAACTTTTTCCGGTAGAAACATTAGCTTTGATTTTCTCTCTCGTTAGAGATCATCGTTAGCTCTTATTTTCATCCGCACCGTGGGTTCAGCGGTGTGTGTCATGCTTTGGAAGCGGGCATGATGATCATCACTATTCGGATTCAACGAATTTGTCAATTTTAAGATGTCTATCGGGGGTGTGCTGTAGCAAATTGAAGGTTTAGTATGGTGATTATTTCAGAAATGGGTTTCTCAACAAACACTTATCTGACCGATTACTTTTACCATTGGTGCTTGTGTCCATATGGAATTCATCGTATAATGGAAAGCTATCCTTAGTTCACTTGCTTGCCTGATCTGCAATTTTGGAAACCCGTCTTTGATGCTGTCAGTTTTTTGCACATTTTTATCCAGTTCGGTTATTACTTATCAAAATTCTCTTCTATTCTCTATCTCAGAACTAACTCAAAACAAAAGGCTCTGGCTGATACCATCGCATTTTTCATTCTTATCACTTTCGTCGTGAAAACGGTTCATCGAAACTTTGATTGGTAAGTGACAAACGTTTCCTCTCAGTCTGGCTCATTGACAAAAACGCCAACGAATAAACATCGGGTGATGTTTTTGTAGGTTGATGCCCCATGTGTATTGTAAACAGTCTACGTTATTGTTTGTATCATTATGAATAGTGACGTCTTTTCCCTTCAGCATTGCATGAGGGTTAGTGAGGACAATGCATTTCCGCTGTTTTCACTGGCGTCTCATTCACCTTATACTCAGTAGATTGTCCACAGTTTTAAGCGGACTGTGTTTTGAAGGTGACAGGAACGACTACGCCTCGGCAATGTTGAGCTGACGCTTTGAGAATGTGAAGTACCTTCCGTGCTGTTTATTCTGATCTTTCAGCTGATGGTATGTTTACAGAAGACGTGCTAAATGAACGGATGTCATCTCCATACTTCATGCCGGCCAGCCTATCGCTTCAAGATCATTATAGTTCTCAAGAACATGTCGTGCGTGATAAAGTTGAACGAGAGGGTGAAGTTTGGATGTATTTACTGGGTGTCATCCGAAGCAGTGACCAGTGCATACTACTTGTAACTTCTAATTATCAGTGAGTTATCTGATTACCAGTCGGAGTCATATAGATCTGGCGTAGAATCTGTTACATCTTTCTAAGTTTCATTTGGCAAGGTCACCGCACTTGAATGTTAACGATGTCAACAACTAGCGACATTGCTTTAGCAGAGCCTGTTTAGATTTGAAAAGTCTGCACGTTTTCAGCCTTCTTGCGAGCTACACAAGGTGAAGTTAGTCCCAAAAAAATCTACATAAACATACCTATCAACTCCATGACTAGATAGGGGCAAGTTTCTTCTGCGCGTTTCCCCTTCCTGTCTTAATTAGCTCGTCAAATCACGCCATACCTTCATCTGTTTAATCAATATGAGTAACGAGGTTACCTTCCTAAACCGCTACCAAAACTTCTTCGAGGCTTCCGATGTCTCGTAGGAGCCAGTTTATGACAAAGCTAACTCCTGATATTTTCGATCTGGTGAACATTACGTTCTGGGAAGTCATGAATTTCGTGTGTAACTTTTTTAACTGTTCGTCTATGCCGTGCGGTGAGACCTACTATTATCGTCCTGTATAGGCCAACGACTTTTCCCAGTGGTCTTAGACAGTGTTATTCTTAATAAATGGGCTGAGAATAACACAACGTTACGAGCAAGTTGTAATAATCTACGTTTCAACCACCTCGGGTGGCCTTCCTCAGGAGTGTTGTTCTTAGGTTACAATTGAATTGAATATTTGACTTCCGACTCATCCAGATCGTTCCATATACATGTTTGGAATGTTAGTCACTTTTAGTAATGGAATTATTTTTTTTTCTAGCCGATCACTTAATCCCTTTTTCTACAGAGTTGGTGCCTTTCATGACAGTATCGTAAAGTTAACCTCTATTTGTCAATTCAAAATACCTTTCTTTGCCTGCGGCTACTTCTCATGCAGTGTCATATTAGCTGAACGAGCCCTGCTTTATAGATTGAACCGCATCTTAGATACCTAAATCTCATATCCCTGTTATTCAGACGTCTCGGTGCACGTACAGAAACGAAAAACTGGCGTAGGTCTCACTGTCGCTTGGGGGTTGTATGAATTCGTTGTTGTAGACCGCGGTGCTGTCGGTTATTTATTCTCTTGTGCTCACTCCCAAGAGTTCGCTTTTATTCACCAGACTCTTAGAGCCGTTCAATACATACTTGTGAGGGGTTTTGTTATTGTGATATTGTGTATGGAAAGTCTGGTATCCCAGAAGCTTTCGGGAACCAATTCAGTTTAGACCTGTTCGATGAGCAGTTATCGATTCATGGATACGGACAGATTGTCTGATTCAGTTCTGATGGCGTGAACGATATAAAATTTGATCACTGTCTTAGTGATCCAATCAGTCAGCGTAGGTTCGGGAATGCAAATACCGAGCCACGTGGTCAGTGTGTGCTAGTTGCCACAACAGTAGCACTGCTCAATGGGCCAGCCAAAGGTAGGTAATTCCATCATCACTTTTTACCTGAAAATTTGACTTGCTCAAAGGAGGATTAGCCTTGCATATTTAACGTGCTACATGGCAACAAACGTCTATTAGCATTTTTAAAGCTCACAAATCCGGCTAACTTCTTCAAAATCAAGGCCAACAACTGTTTGTTGTGAAGTGTTATTTGTATTTTATTCGGTTACTAGTAATCAGCGAACGATTTGCAGGACGGGCTCATGAATAATTGGGAGTTTGTTCTGTTAATTGTACGCTCGTTGCTATATCTTTTTTTAAATGCTAGTTATGCCGCACGCCGGCTAAATTGTGACGTTAATGAGATTATTTTTGTTTATTTCTTCTTTTCAGGACCGATGAGTACTCCCTGTTTACGTCAGCCTTAAAAGTCAATCCAAACAATGCGAAAATGTGGAACAATGTGGGTCACGCGCTTGAAGCTAAAGAGCAATTCCGTCAGGCTTTGGGTTATTTTCAGCAAGCTGTCAGGTAAGTTTTATGTTCGTGCAAAACGTGCGTTGTACAGCACTGTAGAGCCTTTCTTTGTCCACCGGTTATAGCTAACTGCGTATATCACTGCCGGAAGTTTTTGTGTCGTGGCAGTACCTGCATATTTTACGTTCAACCTCAGGCTGGAACCACATAAGGACTTCTGTTGATTGTAAGATGAGTTTGATAGTTTACTCATTTTTGTTCCGGGCTTCCGTTGTGTAGCGGTCCTGGACAGCCTAATAAAGTTTCTGTTACGCTTTCAGTTGGAGGTTTCCATTATTGCACTCATGCGACTTTCAAATAATCTCTATTTGAATAAATATATGCTGACGACCTTGTATTTCAGAGTACAACCTAATGATATCGGTGCTCGTATCAACGTCGGACGGACCTACGTAAACCTTGGCATGCCACGAGAAGCTGAGGAGGCCTACTTTGGGGCGTTAGAATACTTTCCAAAACCCAGAAAAGGTGAGCCCAAGGCACATTTTACTTGCCTAATTGAAAGATTTTATAATGAAGCTTCCGAGCTGTAATTGATTATATATAGCTGTTTAACACTACCACATTCACAGCACATCGTTGAGCGTTCAGTTAGAAAGTTGTAAATAAGGTGCTTCTCTTCGTGTTCTGTGTTAGCCAACATTTCATTTTAAAACTGCATCTTTTGCTTTCATTTGATATGCCAGATCATGTGGAGTATATACTACCAGTGTGAGAAAACCTGGGTAACAGGAACATCGCAGGCCGACGAGTTTGTTTCGCAAACATTCTCCCTACTGCCTGAGTAGCGCATTAAAAACCCAGTCGCGTAAAGCTCAACAGGCATCCATCTGCCTTCATCACCAATGGATAGCTGCTTCTTTGTAGATACCTCAGTGTCTGAACATCACATAAATAGGCAAT
>JTDE01021728.1:30544-42427 GCA_014338405.1 Paragonimus skrjabini miyazakii | reverse complement strand
TTTCCAGTCGGCCCGTTTCGAACAGAAGCACTAGACTCGAGTTTCGCTCTGTGACCAGAGCTCGTCAGTAGTGCATATGATCGCCAATGCCGGGACTTAAACCACGGACACGCTGTTCATGAGGCAACCGTGTTTACCACTGCGCCATTGACCTCACGTTAGGCACGACCGAATTATCATATGTGAACGCTCAACCACTTTCGCCTGTGAATTCTTTACTGATGAGTAGTGGGAGATTTTGGTTTTATGCAAATAGACTATCGTCCCTTGAGCACTGATCCCGTCTCACATGTTTCATTGGTTTGGCCACATATTAGGAATGCCAACCCACCGCTTGTCACGTCGTGCTTTGTGTGTAACTGGAGGGTAAGGCTGAGAGCGTAGTGGGCAGCGTATGAATTGAATTCGGGATACGAAGACACTGACACTGTAACCTGTTTTACTAGAGCGTTCCCGGCTTGGATCTGAAGGACAATGAACACTTTTAGTTGGAAACGCTGTTTGACATGGCAAGGAATTGTTGTCAGTATCGGTACTGTTTGCGGCATTAATCGTGCTGTTCGGGTATACAGTGTTGATTGGACCCAATATTTTTGTTTGGTTGAATAGTGGGTGTTATTTTTTTTACCGTGGTGGTGACGTTGTTGTTGTCAAAAACCTTTGTTTTTGGTTGCCTCCATAGCGACCATTTTCCCCTGTGTCTTGGGGTTGGTTTTCCGTCCACGGCACAGGTAGAATGAACTGAAAACGCTGACCAGTGCAGTCTTAACATCTGTTCGCGATTTGGAGACCGTCGTCTTCACACTCACAATATTCTGTTGCAATTCCCATCCGTATGCTAATGTAGCCGTTTGTGGTTAATACCCTATTATTACTTAGTTAGGAAAAACTGGATGAACCGGATTATATTGTGCAGCCAGCAGTTACTACTTTTTCTTCTGTGTTTTGTTGTTGAGCGTTGTTCTGTTGTGAAAAGCTCGACCTAAAATAAAAAGTCTGGATTCCCAGGCTTCTCGACTGCCGACAGTGCGAGACTGTTGTTAATGTTGCTTTATTTTCCATTGTATAAAGTATCGTGCATCCAGCCCATGAAGCAACTACCGTAAAGACAGGGGCAAGAAAGTATAGGTGGAATAAAAGTTGGAACATATAAATGAATATCATAACATACTTAAATTGGAGAAGTGGTAGTTTAGATCTTGCGCTGATACTGTTGCACTTGAGTCTCGAGCCATTTCAAATGCTTTGCAACTCAGTAAATCCAACTTTATAGTAGTGTCAAATTGATTATCAAACTGCACAAGTAAGTCTCCCGCGGTTCCTAAATAAACTTACTTTTGTTATCTTTTCCTTCTGATTCTGATTAGTCTTTCGAGTGAAAAATACTGCTAAACTTCGGCACGTTTCGCGGCAAAAGTTTTCATTTAATATCATTTGTGAACTCATGATTAAGCTGTTACAGTAAACAAAATATATACACCTACATGTTTGGGTCCTCATCTTCATAATTATGACCGCTTGAAAACCTGGGAAGTGTTTGTGAATTTTTAAACGACTTAAACTTCCAAACCGTTCAGGTGTTTTTCGCTTTTCATCCTAGGAAAAAAAACTAGCCGGGCTTTAACTCCCGAAATACTTTTCTTCCTTTAGAGAATCTTTCAAACTGCTCATCATTTTCAATGTTCCGTCATCAGCTATTTCTGCCATTGCGGTGCTAGATGATGTTTTCGTTAACCACCGTTCCGTGTTGGCTGTCCCGGGGCCACTGCATTTTATTCTTCTGCTACCTTGACAAGGTGGTCGGGCTTGTGTACTATTTTGGTCTGGTGGGCTATGCTCACTGGGACTGGTCCTTCCAGGTACAACCTTGTCAGACGGAAAGCAATTACACTCAGGATCGTATATCGCACTACTGACCACGTAGAAGTGCTTAGGTAGTGAGGTACGGTCCTATGGGCATACAGCAGAACTATTTTTATAGTTCCGGCACTATTGTCTTCCGTATCAGGAAGAAGGGGGTTAGAAAAGGTACCTTCAAACAAAGAGCACTCCGATCGCCCAACGGTTGACCGTGACCGCCGGCGTATTATCCAATACGGTCAGAAAACATCTGATATCTCCCAGAAGCACGATGCAGCTTCGAGTACATCCACTGCGCGCAGCAGTGCTCAGAATCAGACATCAATGTCTTATTCACTGCGCCCTCGGGCTAGGCAAGCTCTTCACTGCCAAGTGAGTCAGACTCTTGAGTCATTGGCTCCGGGTAGGGTCCCCCAAGAAAACCCTATATCCTGTTGTCTCGCAGGTCAGACTTTTGTGTTAGAGACTCGGGATGGGGTCCCTCAAGTCAACCCCCTTCCGCGGCATAAACGACCGGGAAGTATCAGAAGTTATCGTTCTCTCGACAGTGACATTACTAACCGATTACGACTTTCTCCTACTACTTTACCCTCCATGTCTTTTGCTTTCCATGTGCCTTCGGGCGATTACTGTTTTCTGAAACCAAGACAATTAGTAAACATTGGCACCTTCAATGTCCGCACTCTCCGACAAGTCGGTCAGCAAGCTGCTCTGGCTAGTACTCTCTCAAGTCTGGGTTTTGATGTGTGCTGCGTGTCGGAGACGTGAGTCTACGATTCTAGTACCGTTATTCACTTGTGCTCCTCTCTAGATGACTGTCGATTCAAGCGCTTCTCTCCCAGGGTTTCCAGTGACGCCAACTCTGAATATCGTGGCCAAGCTGGAGTGGGAATCGCACTGTGTTCCACAGCAGAACAACGTTTGCTTGACTGGATCCCAGTGAACAGTCGCCTGTGCGCTGTCAGACTCTACATTGGTAAAAGTCTGTCGACACAAATCAGAAACGTTTTGTGTATTCATTGTGTCGGCGTACGCCCCAACGGACAGTTGTTCGGATGCTACCAAGGATACGTTCTATGATGCCCTCGTTGACATTCTGAAGCAAATTAAACGTTCAGACATCATCATACTAGCGGGCGATTTAGATGCTCAGCTTAGTCGTCTTTATCCGGATGAGAAGCGGCTAAGAGGTATGTTTGGTGTCCGGGCACAACCCACTGACAATGGCAAAAAACTGCGGCAGCTATGCGCATCCTACGGTCTCTATATTTCAGGTACCGCATTTCAATACAGGAGAGAGCACTGTGTCACATGGAAACCTCCGTGTGCTTCTCAGCCGTGGACACAGTTGACTCATATAGCAGTTAGTTACAGGTGGCGCCACTCTGTTAGGGACTGCCGTGTCTTTTGGAGCAACCACCTAGACTCGGACCATGCTGTTGTGCGTGCCCATTTCGTATTATCGTTTGCCTAAAGGGCACACGCTCGTACATGCAAGGTGCTTAATTGGCATTCGAGCGATGAGATTGTGAAGGACGCTTACCAGGGGGTGTTGGTGAACAAGTTGCCCAGTTCGAGTCAGATAAGTGGGCCTAACGAACACTGGGCACAAATTGCCACAGCTATGAAAGCATGTTTTGAACAGGTATGTTCCGAAAGAGCTGTTCAGTTGCAACATAACTGTATTTCCATCACGTCGATAAACCTCATGAACAAGTGTGGCTCGATCTCACCTGATTCTGAATATGATGACGATCGTCGGGAACTCAAACGCCAGCTGACTAAACGCTTGTGCAAAGATCGTGAGCACTACTTGGTCGAACAATCGTAAGTGATGGAAAGAGCCTTTTTATCTGGTAATAACAAGACTTTTCCCTGATCCGTGATTGTACTGGTCGTCGAGTCGGTGTAGGTGAGGCCATAGATGAAAAAGATGGCTCACTTATCACCAATCAGTCGCGCCGACCTGACAGGTGGGTTGAACAGTTGGCCTCAACCAGATCATGTGGACGACGGGACTCGAATGGTCAGTTATTGCGTTCCAGACGGCTATCCGTCGGAAGCAGAAGTGGTCCTAGAGCTCAATTTATTGAAGCGTAATAAGGCCCCTGGTGCAGACCTTCTCTTTTCAAGGATGGCGGGGTGAGGTTAATATCAGAACTGACGAAACTCCACTAGACGATTTAGGAGAGTGAGGAGGTACCTCGTGATTGTTGCTCGTCAACAGTAATTTCCGTTTTCAAAAAAAGGGTCCAAAATCTATGTGACAACCACAGAGACATCAGTTTGGTGTCTGTTGGGTCCAAATTACTTATTGGCCTTATTTTACGTCGGCTCACTAAGCCGAGAGAAAGCCAGATACGCGAAGAACAGACAGAATTCCGATCCGGTCGAGGGTGCGTTGACCACATTTTTACCTTGCGGTGAATATTGGAACATCGGCACTGTTACAGGCAGCCGATGTTCATACTTAACCCCTCCGCCGAAAACATGCAGACCATGCTGAACAAGGTGAGTGACCGGGTTGGTTTGTATGGAATGCGCTTTGCACCTTCAAAGTGCGAATTGTTGCTTCAAGACTGGGACGTTTCCACTCCTACCTTCTTCATTGCAGGTAATCCACTTGAGACTGTGGACAGTTTCACATACTTGAGTAGCACTATCTCGTCAGCTTGTAATATTGTTGATGAGATATTAGCGAGGATGACGAAAGCACGAGTTGCCTTTGCCAAACTGCGTCGAGAAGACGTTTAGTTGCCGCTATAAACAAGGCTATACAATGCTTGTGTACGTTCTGTTTTGCTCTATGGTTCGGAAACGTGATCTGTTTGCAAAAAAGGTATCAACAGGCTTGTTGTGTTTGCCCATCGTTGTCTCCGCCAGTTGGCCCGCATTAAATGGACTAATCGCGCGTATTCCGGGATGCGCGATCAACTGGTCAACTACTCACGGTGCGCAGCTTGCGACTGTTGGGTCACGTACTCTGTATGTCATCAGATCGTTTACCTTACCGGGCATTATGTACTGAGGCCACCAACAGTTGGGTGTAACCGCGTGGTGGTCAAGCAACAGTGTGGTCACGAAATATGAAGACCCTGATTGTTCCACTGAGCAAAGTGGGTAGGTGTCGCCTACCTGGCTGGGGTCCTCGTGATCACTCCAGCCGCTGGTTAGAGACGCTATGGGATATGGCGGTGTGTCGCAGTCATTGACGTACCTGTATCCATACAATTTCTAGTTCTTCCTCTTAGTCTTCTTTTCATGACTTTCAACCTTCTTAGTAACGTTCTTCTAGGATATTCCACGCCACTGTTGAGGTGAGCGGCGCCCCGAGCCACAGTACCTATTGGTCAGGCTCATGGCTGCTATTATGTTGATGAGTGAAGGATTTACTGATCCTGATGATGCAGACGACGTGTTGTCTGACAAGTTTTAAGCAACACGGACAATGTTAAACGTTGTTCCGCCCCCTGCTAAATACTTCGGATTGCGCCTTGAAGCGTCAAAGTACAGTGTTCCTGCAAGACCACTCTGTTTACGTAGATCTTAGAGAATATCAGAGGGCGGTGGTCCGAGCCACAGAACCTTTTGGTCAGACTCATGGCTGCTATAATGATGATGATGTCCAGAATAGCCCAGCAACGGTTGCTGTTCTGTGGCACGACAGGCGCGAAGATTATAAATGCTGGACGACTACCAAACCCTTGCAAACCAAAACCCGAACTCCCGGTGAAAAACACCGACCTTCTAACGGATTTTTGAGGAAGATAACCCTTCCTAAACATTAGCAATTACTAAACTAAAGCTTGCATTATATGTTTGTTGTAACGGCTTTTTTTCGTTTATAACCCAATTCAGTTACAACATCAAGTAGCGAAAGTTTCTGAAGATATCGTAGAGTTTGGCTGTTACTTAAAAAATTAGTAATCTCAGTCAATTAATCTGTGCTGCAGTGAACAAGTCTTTCGCGACGTTGCTATTTGACCGGTCTGTCATTATCATAAAGGCGAACGTAGAAATTCATGTGGTCATTCTGTACAAAGCGGGTTATGATCCTAAAGGGAAAGAATTGATTTCGGATGGCCCGCTGTTGGTGAATCCAGCCTCCTTGCTATACCTAATATCATCCTGCTCCCAATCAGACTTGGTCTCAGATAGACCATATAGCTGTTAGTTACAGATGGTGGGGCTCCATTCAGGACAGTCGTTCTTATTGGAGCATGTACTTAGATTCAACTCATGTATTACTACGTTGCCGTTTCCTTCCTACTTTTGCTTGGCAGAGACCCCACGATAACAACGGCTGGCTGGAGTTCATGATGTTAGGTTTACTGTACGCTATCACTTTTGCATCAAAGCTTCAGCACGAACAACTGATTGATTGCGGCTTTTTATAATGACGATGACCACCAACTTTGGCGTATAGTCATGGTAGTTGTCGTAGTCGAACATTTCTGCTCACGGTAGGATCGTCTATTAATGCCCAGCTTACATGTTATGCATTATGAAATACAGTAGCAAACACTGTATATACAATTTTGAATGTGGGATGCAGATATCATAGCTTGAATTGCGTCATCAGTGACGATTGTGAAAGAGTTGGAAGTAACAGCCTATCAGGATAACTTAGTAAAATCGCCACGTGCACCTCCATGCTCCATTCCGTTGCCATCTGACAGTGTGGCCATTGCATTGTCAATCTTAAATGCGATGTCTATCAGCTGGTTTCCTGGAAAACCGTTGCTGTTTACTTTTAAGGCTGACGTTTGTGAGTTTAGAATTCTCAGTTCACTTTCGGTGGTTGTGGTTTCAGCATTTTGCTAACAAATTCCAAATGGCCTGCGCTCCACAATTCCTATCCCAATTGATAGGTTGTAGCGAGTGAAAATGATGTTTAAAGCACCACTTTATTTAAGACTAAGGTTTTCATGCAAAAATATATTATTTTTTCAAAATCTCCGTTTTTAATTTTCCTCTTTGCGTTTGGCTTCATCAATTCAATTCTCTTTCGTAGACATCCTTATCAGTGTTATAATTTTCGTTACTATCATTTTCTCTGGGTTGATGATTTTGCCAAAGGGGATATCCAGCTACACGCAATTTTTCATTTTTTTTACTAGCATGCTTTCATTATCTTGCTCGTTTATGTTGTTGGCATTATCTGTTGTAATCTTGCCTCCAGTAGCTCGGCTCATTGCACAGCTGCAACAACTAACTCCGTCAATCCTAGTTCCTGTTCTTTCCTGATGGACACTTCTATCCTTGGCAACCAGTCATCGTCCGCGATGCATGCATCTCATGTTCCAACACCCAATCTTCATACCAATGCAACGGTTGAGCAGTCCATCTTTGGAGCTCCCTTTTTACCCTCACAAAGTCCATCTGACTCGCGCGTTCTGATACAGAAACCATCCAACTCCGCTCAAATGACCCAGCCTACTAACTCTGCTAGTGTTGAGCCGTCTTCTCTGACTTTGGTCTGTGCTTCCTCCAAAAACGTGGATCCTTCTCCTTCAGCGAGTGCGCACATGATACCTAAGGCGAGTACCTTTGTATCGGATACATTCAACACCTCCCACAGCTTGAATTCACCAAAGTGTAAGTTGCGTTGTCGCTGTACTCTTGTGAAGTACATTTTACTGGAGTAAGGTCTCCCACGGCGAAATATTTCACTTTCTAAGTGTCGGGATTGTCCCATCATGTATGTAGCAAATGTGTAGCGGTTCTCAATTTTAGCAATAGGTTCTACCTTAATCTGGGTGATCAGATAGCACAAATCTCCTGTATGGCTATTTGCAGTAAAATTCGCGTGTACATAGAAGTAACCAGAATGGTCTCTTTCCACTAACGAACGAAGTGTCTATTTTGTTTTGCTGCATCTATCGAAGACATTCTCGATTTTTTTCTATGCTGTACGAAGACGCTCTAGTAGTTCGATATACATCAGTTTATCCCATGAGTTGTCTCCGAGTAAAGACCATCCCATCATAATGACCTGTCTTCAGTATGTTTCTTATCGAGATGAATGGAGCTGCTCCCTATACCAGAGATCATTCGGTCCATCAACGTTGAATGTGGAAATAGTTTTTTGCTGTCTTGATGTTGACAGTCTGAAAGAACGTCACTTACTGTGTGGCTGCAACGCGTTCAATAAAATGACTCCGGCAGCAAGTAGGACAAAGACTACAACAAAACGGAGGAGCGATATTCCACTCGATCTGACTAATCCTTAGACGATTATAAACAAATGATAACGAACTGAACTTCACACTGTCCTTCAAAGTGGATTGCTTGTGATATTTGCAACTCTACAATTGTCTCGTTTATCAAATATATTCATGTTAGTGTAATCCTGCCTGGCCTAGTTGTGGTCACCGCCGGACAGGTTAGAATCCATGTTGTCAACGCCTCGCCAGCGGATCTCATAAGCAAATATTTCGGACGCAGTTTAATGAACCTATGTTTCTTGGCTGTTTCCAACGGGCACAATATATTTACACCGTGTTTTCTGAAGTGTGGCATATGTCCATCCAGTTCTCCGACTACAGTTACTAATGATTACCCGTCTCTATTTTACGAGCATTAACCTGTCAGACACTTTGTCCGCGTATGACAGATGCGTTTTGAACTGTACTGCTATCCATCAACCAGATGTTAATGTTTTGATTGTTGTGAGTGAACTGAAAGGGTTCGATCGGATGGTAACCGGATGTTGAAGACATCCACCTATATTAAATAATCCCGAGCAAAAAGGGTGTTAATGGAAGGTCTTCAATCAGTATGGCAGTGTGCGCCGCGTTTTGCTCGAATTGATGACGTTGTAAGTGAAACTAATACGTTTGACGTTGAATGAAAGCCGACCTCGTCAGATATCTCACGTGCATTTTGTTTATCAAAATACTTTTTGCAATGAACATGTTTTCCAAACGAAGACTGCCTTTCATTTTTTCCTATTATGACCTTGAAAGGATGGACCTGGTGTCCGTTTTTTATTCGAAACGGATTTATCTTTGCCCGGAGGTTGTTAAGACAGTTATTAAACCCATCTTTCGGTTTGTAGACTCAACCGAATGTGTCGTGCATATTGGCGATAATACTGTGCAGCTTCCTTTTGTGTTAGTCCAGATAACCAACCAGACTTTTATTGGAGTTGATGTTACGTTGAGTGTTAGACACTAGCTATTGACTTTCCCTAACCGATCACAGCCGAACTCAGGCCCATCGGTTAGAAAGATGTAATATGCTTCAATGCAAATGTTCCAGTCGTACAGTCAATATAGTAAGTTTGTAGTTTTTCGTAACTGGTGATTTTTCATGTGGGTTTTGTAATCGCCTCGAACCTAAAGTTCCCTTAACAGCGGATAAATTCCTACCGTGTGGAATTCTCAAGATGTCGGTCTATCTCGAGAAGAAATTTAGAAGACAGTTATGGAATCGGTTGAAGGATATTGTGGTTGGAGAGATGAATAATGCCTGGTTTCTATGTTAAAGAAAGCGAACGGAATGTGGCAGTTCTGCGTGAACTTTCGACGTTTGAATGAAATAACACGCCACTAATTAATGTTGGTGTCATCGATGGCGGACATTTTTGATAGGTTAGGGCGCTTGAGGTTATTCACGTTGATCTTCTTGCGTTAGCAAGTATCCGTCAAATAATAAGCTCGCAAAAACATACTTGCAACAGTGGCCGAATACTCTCAGTTCTTCCATATGCTTTTCGGTCTGTCTACATTCTATTCTGATGATAAACTTACTGAATGGATTTATCAGTATAGTTATATGTTGAGATGCCATTGCGAAGTAAAGCCAGCCAGAGCCGGATCGTGCGGTTTGCACAGGATGCTACCTGCGTTACAATTCATGAACACATCAGTGTTGCTCTTGGATGGTAGAGCTGACCAGCGGACGCTAAAGCCATTGTTTATATTTATAAGGATCATTGTCCAACTCCTGAGTGGGTGTTCGGTCAATTTGTGGGTCGAATAGGATACTACGGTCGATTCATAAAGAATTCCATCACAATTGTGTAGTGTGCGATACTATAACAAAACAAGAGCTCCAGAGAAATGGGTGTGCCCCAGTGACTCTTAAAGCTGTTGATGTTATCACCGCCGAAGACTGATTTTTACGAGTCATTGAGGTAGATAAGTTTCCCTAACTTACTCCTAGAGTAAGCGGTTCGATTTTGGAACCAGCTCCGAGAACATCAGGTAGTTCACAATAATAACAGATAAATCTGGACGACAATAGACTCATTATTGAAAGGAGCAACGATATACGGTAAGGGACTCGACAAGGAGTTAAGCGTACTTCTTTCAAATTTTATTCGGCTTCAACTAGCACGCGCTGGGGTCTTGTCTTTGAAACCGAACACTGGAACCGAACAAGGTCCACTGATCCCTGAAAAATGTGACCGAGTCGCAGACACATGACATGATTTAAGGGTTGATGCGACATCAGAGTTAATGCGGTCAGTAACTGCGAAGCAGATACCGTGCTCCCAAACACCGCTTGCCAGGTAACTTGTCCTATAGAATGTGCACCGTACACCTGTTTCTCGGAGTTTGCCTAGGTCTGCAAGCCTTGTCTCACTCAAAGCTGCGACGTGAATTCTGTGGCGGATGAAGAGAAAGCAGTGAATAGGACATTGATAACTCATTCTTGTTACTGCTACGTGCAGCGGATGTTTTGAAAGCTGCATCAAGCTTCTGCGAAGTAGTGGGTTTTTTTCGGCTGTTCAAAGTAACACATTGACGACCAAGGTAAACCGTTGAGCGCCCGGAGTGCTTCTTGCTTGATTGTCTTTTTCTAACCACCTCTCAGTACGCGAAAGACAGCACTATAAACACTTCTGTTGTATCTACATAGATTCGCGTCTCGCTGCTTAACCAACACCACTTAATGAACAGTGCGACAAATAAACTTACGAGCAGAGACGCTTTTTTGTCACGATACTCCTCTTTGTTCTGTCTGACATGATTTGATCTTACAGGATCACAGACCTAGTCGCCGTCTGGATCGAAACAGCGCACAAACTTGACCACTACGCCAAAGTAGCAGAAAAGGTTCGAAACTAGCACAAGGTTGGTAGCATCCGCTTTGGATTAAGCTGTCACAGTGACCGAAGCCAAAAGACGCCTGCGCTGAACACTCACCACAAGGGGCTAGCGCTACACCACTGGTGGTTCCACTCACACACCACGTATCCGATGTAAACTCAAAGGATCAAGGTCAGGAAGCGTGTGAGTAGAAGACTTTGTTGGTCCAGCTAGCCAGTGCTTGTTAGCCATTTTGAGGGCTAGTATGGAAGTGAAAAATGAGAAGGCAGTTACTATAAGATCTGAACTAGTAAGAACTTCACACTGCTCCAGGGGATTATTAATCTCTAAATTTTCCGCATTGAACCGGTTCAATATAGCTCTTGTCAACAACTTTCTAGCACAGCGCAGCAGACTAATGCTCTGTTAACTGTCTGATTTTCCTGCTCCCTTTGCCTGTAAACAAAGGTACACTAATAAAGGCATCACTGAACCCTGGGTGGACTGTTTCCTGATCACATATGGAGTGAGTTAACTGGAGCAAAGCAGGCTCCAAAACCGGGCTGTCATGCTTCAGAATTTCTCCTGGTAACTCATCTTTCTCTACAACCAATTGCAGTTCGTAGTTATCCAATAACCCTCAGCACTTCTACGAAACCTAAACTGGGAGCAAGTGGAGCTTTGATATCAAGTGGAAGAGTATTCATGTCGCTTAATCAATGGTAGGCGGCTGGTTTAAAAATACGGGTATAGCGCACGATTCCGATCCGGTCGAGGTTGCGTTGATCATATTTTTACCTTGCGACGGATCTTGGAACATCGGCACTGTTACAGACAGCCGACAGTCGTGGTCTTTTTGGACCTGAAGGCTGCCTTCGACTCAGTTGCTCGTAACGTTTCTCTGGAGCTGCCTTCTCCGCGAAGGAGTACCAGAGATATACGTGAACCTACTGAGATCAGTGTATGCTCACTCTGCAACCAGAGT
>JTDE01021728.1:0-25295 GCA_014338405.1 Paragonimus skrjabini miyazakii | reverse complement strand
AGGCGCCTTGATGTGGTATGTTTGAATGTAGACGTAGCTCTTTTTTAGTGGTTAGGTCCCCTCCCCTCTCCCTTTTTTCTCTCTTCCTAAACAGGGTTTGTTTCTTCTTCTTCATGGTTGTGTGGCAGTTAAGCATCAGTGTGAACCACTGATGTATCGCTGTCTATGATGATGATGATGATGATGATGATGACGGTCTATAGCTTTGAGCGTGTTGCTGTGGAGTCGGCTCAACACTTATGAGTGATTCATCTCCGGGATCAGATGTTGTTTCAGGGGTTCAAGACGTTGATGTGGCTTCAAGGGCGCTTTGGTGGTTTCATTCAGCATCGTACGAAGTTGTAGACGGTGATTAATTAATGCTTTACCTTTCCAGGTAAACGGAATACCCAGATAGGTCACTGTGTCGGAGGCGCTTAGTGAATGGATAATGTCAAGGCTGAAGTAGATAGACTCATCAGAGATAGCGGTTGCGTTATGTTTATGGTCACCGCAGATGATCATGAGCTTAGTCTCATGCGTGTTGATTATCAGCCCAGATAGTTCCAGGGCACTAGCGGCGGTTGCAGGCTTCTCGGAGAGACGTGTAGGATTCTGAGTAAGAAGGATCAGATCGTCGGCCTAGGCGAACTCGCTAACCAGTGTATCGTGAAACTGGTAGCCAAGCTCCGGTCGAGATAGAGCCAGCACCTCATCCATTGCCATGATGAATAAAAGCGGGGACAGTAGGTCACCCTGGCGAACATCACGCTGGGATCAGAGAACGGAGCCATTGAGTGTGGCGGAAGCATTCCGGTATGAGGCTCGGGCCAATCTGATAATCGAATCCTGTAAGATAGAGTCGAACGCTTTGGACACGTCGATAAAAGCCGCACAGTGTCTTGAAGACGTGGTACATGAGTTCCGAAGCAGCGCATGAAGCAGTGAGGTCGCCTCGAGGCAACCGTCACGGTGAAGAAATTCAAACTGGAGGGTGGGCAATTGTAGGCGCGTATTCCAACGATCGGCCAGTATTTTGTGGTAACAGCGTATCGACGTTGAAGATACGGCGATAGGTCTGAGCTCGGTGGGAGAGGAAGAATTGCTCACTTTGGGTACAAGCGTGGCGCGAGAGCGGCATAAGTGGATTGGACAACCTTGAGTTAGCAGGAAAAGGTTAAAGTATCCGGCCAAGGCATCAGCTCTCATGCGTTTCAAATGTTTCGGCAACAATTTGTCCAAACCTGGAGCAGTGTTTCCCATGTTCTTCAAGGTGCGTGATACTTCTCCAGTGATCAGGTCGACCAGAGACCAGCCCGGAGGCAGAATCATGCGAGATAGTCGCTCATCAACGTGCGGATGAACCGATAGTACATCGGACCAATATTCGTTGAAACTATCCGGGAGGCCGCATTTCATCTTGTGGACAGTCCTCCAGTTTCCAGAGAAAACTGCAAACGCGGCACCTTTATTACGCTGGTGGTACAGCGTTTGAATCGTTGCATAGTTAGCTCTCCGTATCTGCTTCGTGGTCGCGTGGGTTTCCACGTTAACACGATCACGTCGTCGAGTGACCAATCGCCAGGTGTACGGAAATGTTAATGAGGCATGCATGTTCAGCAGCGATTTAGCTTGTATCACTATGCAAAGTGGGTAGGTGTCGTCTGCCCGTGATCACTCAAACCGTTAGTTGGAGACGCTATCCGAGATGGCGGTGTGTCGCAGTCAATGGCGTACCTGTATCCATACTATTTCCAGTTCTTCCACTTAGTCTTCTTTTATTAATTTTCAAACTTCTCAGTAGCGTTTTGTTCTAAGATATTCCACGTCACTGTAGAGGTGAGCGGCGGCCCGAGCCAGGCTCATGGCTGCTATGGTGATGAAGAGGGGAAGGAAAGCCTCGTTGTTAGACTCCAGTTGGGTAGTCACTGTTTGGATCACAGTGATCAGCCAGCAGCTTGGGACCCATTATCCGATGTCGTGTCAGCCTGCGAGACGATGGTTGGATCGGCAGCAGGGGCAGTATTCCTCTGCCAATTCAGCGCATACAGACGAGTCCGAATGCTCTCCAAAGTACGACCTGGGAAATGCGACAAGAGCCGATGATGAAGTTCGCATCGAGTAGGGCACGACGGAGCCAGTGCATCGGCACATCTGATAAGAGTAGCCGATACTTGCTGAGACCAATTGGATCCGGCGGTTTTCATGAGCATGAGTTTCTCACGATTGCGTTGGACGCGATATGCATGCCTTCTATGTTGACTGAGACCAATTTTGGTGGGAAAGTTGCGGTCACAGTTGGCACAGTTAAATATTGTGACAGGTTGGGTGTCCACCTCCTGCTCTGGACCATTACTGCGTCGATGTATACGAGTATGCGTATCTGGTCACATTCTAAACAGTGTAGTCTGCTCACCTATCCTGTATACTGGTGGATGCCTGGACGGAGGTGCTGGCGGTAGTTTCACTGTCTTGATCGAATGTAACCAGTACGATTAAAACCAAGCTGGGTGGTTGAACCTGTCTGTAGTTGTTGAACTCTTAACCAGTCAAGGTTTGCACCGAGACCGCCTAGTCGGCATCACGAGGAGGTGGTTCAGTGCGTGTGTCTTCTTTAAATATATAGCTAGCCAGATATATAACTGGATGTGACTTGGGAAGTTACGCGCTCTGTCTGTGCAGCATTTCCCCCCCGATAGGTTTCTATTTAGGTTCCGCTAATCCACTGCAACCTGTTAAACTCTGTCAAGTTTGTCACTTTAGGATCTTCTGGCATCTTCACCATACCGTTCCTCAATTTTGTAGTCAGTTTTATGATTCATTCTCATTACTATTGTCGTGACAAAGCACTTTCTGTGTTAGTGTGCGTAGCTTGAGTGTAAACTGTCTTCTATTTTTCACTTCAGACACATTGCAATTCCACAGTTCCATTGTCCCATGGCCCATCAATGCCTCCAGTCACTGCAACCCTTGCTAGTACTTCTTTGCTGAAACCTTTCAGTACTGGAGTGACTCAAAATGTATCATCTCCTCCAGCCGGGATTCCGACGGCATTGCCCCACATCGTCCCCGTTAGTATTGCTCCCGCTAAATTTCAGTCATCAGCTGGAATCTGCTCAACATTCTCATCTGTGAGAACTCATCCGATTTCCACTGTTACGACTGCTCGTCACGGACCCACTGCGATCTTTTCTCAAACTAATCGCAAACGTGCTCGGAAGCAACAGTTAGCTTCAGCATTTCCGAATTCTATGAACGCCGCGTCACCACCCGTTACAGTTTCTTCCAATTCATCAGGTTCTAATGCGGTATCTAATGTACCAACTATCCAGCAATCATCCTCTGCCAATCGCTCAAGCTCCAACTTTATGACAACTGTCAAGTCCAGTGTTCAAACTTTCCAGCCGACACACCAACTACATGTGACTCATTCCGTACCCACAGCTCCTACTATAGCGACATCTTTGAGGCCTTCGTTGTGTTCAAGTGATATAGGAGTAAAGGTGGGTTCGGATTGGTTACTTTTGGCGTACTCTGTACTTTTGCCTGACAGAAATAACCTGTCCCGTGAGTAACTTCTAACGTAACCTTTAATCAGACATCGCTGTTAGTTTGCACGTGCACCGCCTCCCGTCGCCGTGAAAAAAACACGACTTAGATTCTTTCAGTGCTGACACCTCGAGTGAAAAGCGGTTACTGATTGTATTTACACTCCGCGAGAAAACTATAAGACCGCGAAGTGTTTTACAGTATTTTGCTACATTGCTGTGCAGAATGCACAGTTTTCGTGGTCATCTAACTGTGATTTCATACCCGTTTATTTTCAATGCATTGATGAGGGAAGTCGGAAGAATAATCCCAACAAAATCGCAAGACGACATGGACGTTATTCTCCCCGAAAGACTGGTGACTTGTACTTTCTCAGTTCTGCTTCAATACCAGGCATTCAACATGCACTTTACTCTATGAATCACGGAGAGCTTGACCTAAATTTTCCCATCCTCTTTGTAAGTCATTCTTCAATCAGTAGATCAGGGAGCGTTTGCACGCTTTTCGCGCTACTGTCCCCAAGCATTTTCCACTGGGTTAAGTTTCGGACTCCTAGATAGTCAGCACAGCATATTCATTTCGCACATGAGCGCATAGTTGACGACATCCATTACAGATTGTATCGTCACAGGGATCGAAGCTAAAGGACACCTGTGCCGAACACACCACAAGGGGCTAGCGCGGCACCACTAGTGGTTCCACTCACACACCACGTATCCAATGTAAACTCAAAAGATTGAGATCAGGAAGCGTGTGAGTTGAGGCCTTTATTGGTCCAGCTAACCAGTGCTGGTTAGCCACTTTGAGGATCAGTATGGAAGTGAAACCCTTATTTCTTGGGAGCAGAAATTAGAGAGACTGAATTAGTGAGATGTAAGCTGGGACATTGAAAATGTAAGATAAAAAGTGGTTCAATACAGAAGTACATAGAGTTGCACTCTAGATCAGATGAGAAAAAAGAAACTCAGAGTTGGACCGAAAACCAAGCCAAACATCAAGTATAAAATATGCTAATAAAAATGAAGAAAAGAAAAGTTATAAAACAACCATAATCTGGGTTCTCGAAAAGGAGAGCCTGTGATGCAACAAACTACCACGGTCATTGGTTGTTACTAAAGAAAACAGATGTAACAACTACCCATGGCATATATGGTTCCTTTGCGTACTGCGCTTCAATTCAAGGCTTTGTAGCTGTCGCCTATTGAACCTTTAGGCACACTTTCGGATCGTCTTCCTCCAGACACTCCGGCTCAAGCCTTTGTCCTCTCAAGTTCTAAACTTGATTTTACAGTACGAGAGAAGTGTTTGGATAACATCCTGATATCGCAGTTTCTGGTCCCCAGGATTTTGCTTACCTACTCTCGGTCACCTTCACAACGACCACTTTGGAATTCTGTTGTCGGGCGTTTCATGTACGTGTCATATCCAAGGAAGCTCACTGGACATCCGTATTGCTTCATTTACGTCCATGTATGCTCGCCGAAGTATTTGAGTCTCCAGAACCACGTCCGACCACCGAATACTCGAGATGCGCTTTAGGTATTGCAGATGAAGGAGGTTCAGATATCGCGCATTTTGGTGATACACTTTCGAAGTTCCACTGTCGTACAACGACGTATGCATTATCATTTAGCAGTAGACAAGCTGCGTTGTTTTCATTCTCAGGTTGCGATTCATGCAGGCCCGCTTTTCAAGAAATCAGAAAGTAGCGCTATCCTTTGCGACAAATCACGATCCACCGATAGATCTGTCGATAGCTAGCTTATCAGGTTGCAGACGTTTGTGTAGCTATCCACATGGTCTTCATAGATGCGAATTCCAGATGTATGAACAGCACCTCCTTTCGGAGAAGACTGAGGGAAAAAAACGTCTCATTCAAGTTGATAGTCGAACCAACTTTGAATGCTGCGTACGCGGTAGTCGTGGTCTTTGAAGTTCCTCTTCATTGTGTGCGAATACCATACGATCGACCGCGAAGAACACCATGTGCATTATCGGAGTACGTAGCCGAGTTTCTATACTGTATCTTGAGACTTTTGAAGTATATTGTGGGCTACAAAGGAGATTCATAGCTCCGGAACATAAGCGCTTCGTTTTGTAGTTTCTCTGCTGCGAGAATTTTTGAACGTTTTAATTTGTTTCCATTTTGCACCGTTTCCAGATGGGTTTGTGACGTTTGCGGGCATCTGCTTTTATGTTTGTAGTGTCATACCTGCCACGAAAGTGTCCATCATTGGTGCATAACAGATAGTGTATAGTGGCAGGTTCTTTTCTCTTCGCCGAGGCTGTGATTATTTAATGATGAAATCGATTTCGAGAAGCCTGTGCGGCAAACATATTCCCGTCTTTTTGCCAACGGGCCTCTGGAGGTAGCGGTAGTGTGCTAATTTGTTCGTACCTGCAAGTTAGTGCAACTGGCCGCTAGTCGTGTTTACAAAAAGTCAAAGTCAGAGGTCGATGGGGATGTTCTTCCATGACAATGATAATTAAACAGGACAACAAAGGATCTTAACAGACACAACTTTTAGCAAAAACTCACAGCCTACAACACCAGATTTTTAAACAGGATATAGGTATTTGCCTTGAATAGTGTATGAATCGTGGTCGGCCGCTGCTTTTATTTCTGCTCGGAAGCCTTGGATATAGCAATGTTTGCGAGCAATATCACGGTGTCTCATGTAAGAGTGTTGAAGCGAACTGTGGAAGCTGGTTGTCACCTCTGACATATCGTTTTGCTGTAGTAGTCCAAATTACTGTCGGCTTGGGAAAGCACCCTGTGAAGATCTAGCAAATAAAAAATAGTCCGATGCCAGATGACGTCAACGAGTTGGACGTTTTCAGCACGGTCGTAATGCAAGCGACGTTCTGCTGTAGTTCTCACATCGAAGGATGCTACCAGTAGCCCCGTCTCGAAGCCAGTTAATTCTGTGCGAAGTGTTTGAAGAGGTAAACATTTCCTTCCAGAGACCTGGTTACATCTGTGACACCAGTTTCAAATGTAGAGGTGAGATTACAATCCCACTGTCTTTCTAGCGGATACTTGATTCACTCGTTGAGTGCGTACATATTGGGAAAATGGAAGTAATTCAAAACCGTGTGATAGCCTAATTTTTTTCACGAGCATTTTTTGCAACCTTCGTTTTCACGTTAAAAATAATTTCGTTGAGTTGTAGTTTTCTCAGTCAGTTGTACGCAGAAATGCCATATGCAGCACAATATAGCAGTATTGTGCGTCCTATTGAACTGTTCCGTACATTTACGTGGTATACATGCCTTAGAAAGCCACAGGTTAGTTCACTAAGGCTGACTGTACTGCTTTATTACGTCGCATGTCGCGTTTGACACATTTTTCTTTGTGGAGATGAGATTTGTACACGAAATGCGAATCAACTCTTGGTTGACACACACCTGTCAACATCAAACGCATACATCACAAACCTGTTGAGGATAATTTATAGACGTTTGATGGTATTTTTTAGTTATCCATAGTTTTCAGAACGTTCACGAAGAAGTGGGGGTCAACGTTTTGTTCCGCAAAACGCGATGTTAAAAATGATGATGAATGTAACATAACACTAGGAATAAATTTTACATGCAACCCCTCTTGCTGGTCAGGAAAAAGGTGTATTCCCAACGCCAGGGAGATCATTGTTTGTCCACATATTCCAGTTAACACTTCGCATTTTGATTCATCATTCATTTTTATCTATAGTAATGCCTGTACAACATCTCTGTGAATTTGGATTGCGTCACAGGTTCTACGGAGAACGGACTGCTTAATGTTTTTGTTGAATATTTATTTTTCTATTTCGTATCCATGTTGTGTTAACCCTTTCTGTGCATTGGTACTTCCGTAATTCATAACGTCAACTTCCTCCGTTCATTGCAACTTTTAGATAGCTTGTCCTATCAACCTCTCCGGAATGAATACTGTAAACGGAACAAGCTCTTCTATCAACACCACCCACGGTAGTTTTATCGGGATTCGCCTTGTGTCTGTTCGTGCTAATCCTGTGTCTGCTGCTTCGAATTCGTGCTCTGTCACACATGTCACTGGTGCGCACCTCTCGACCGTCAGCGCTCCGTCGACAAGTGGAGTTGGGTCACGGCTGATTGCTATCAATAGCTCGGAATCGTCTCCTTTGATGCCGGTTCCATTATCATCCTGTTTTTCCCAGTGTTCCACCCAATTTCGCATCACTACAGCGCATACGCCCTCTTCAGAACTGCATCCAACCCAATCAGCAACGGTCTACGTGTTGACATCATCCGCCTATCCAGTTGTCCCGAGTACGACTGCGCCTCCGGTTACCATCACACAGAGCTCACCGATAAACACGATAACAGCAGACGCCCCTTCAACCCCAGTCTCTTCGTCATCTATATATACGGCAGCGCTCATGATTCCAGGCGGCTCGGCTGCTGGAGGTATGCTACAACTGCGGGTCCGACCACCGTTTTCGAACTCCGCTTTGATCACAAATGCTTCAACTTCTAGTTTGACGCCTTTCTTGCTAGAAGACTCTTCCTGTTCTGTCAGCAATGAGGTTATTCACTCCAGCCGAACCGGGCATGACGAGTGTTCCAAGTCACACTGTCTTTGTTGTGTACGAGATGCGCTGCCTCAGGTGTGGCTTCGGTTTTTAAGTATATCCTTCAACCTTTCAATTTATTGCATTGGTATACCGAAACCTTCATGGTTGGAATCATTAAAAATGTTCGATCTCTCTAAATTGCTTATCCTGTGTGTTATTCAACTGCTGTTTTTCATTTGCACCTTAAGCGCGTTTTTTTAACAAATAATGTTTCAACATGATCTTTCGAATTAATCCTCATGCAACCATTTGATAATTTCTATAGATTTACTTTTATTTTTATAGTCAAACACCCCTCCCTTAGAAATGACAGATCTATTGCCTGTGAAGCAGGCTCTCCATCGGACGTTCATCACATCAAGCTCCAGTTCTCTTCTTCATCGTCATCTTCTTTCTCCACAAAATCCCATACATGTTGAACCCCAACATGAGCAAAGCAACTTGCCAGATAAACCAACGAGTGATGTTTCAACCGATACTGGTATCAGCGACCCTTGCCAAAGAACTCTCGCCGAGTCAGAGGTTCAGTTCCTGCCTTGTAATAAGTCAGCGAAGTTCAAAGACCAAAAGTTCATATCTATTGGAGACAAAACAAGAATTCCCACCTATAAACCTATGAAACAACTGTTGAATGAAGTGACTGCGGCGGAGGAAATCCTCCGTTACGAAGATAGTGACGAGGAAGGCACCGGAGCCCCTCAAGCACTAAGATTGCCTCGTAAACAGTTGAGATTGGACAACGAACATTCAGGCAAACTGGCAACTGATGTTAACATGTTAAATCACGGTGGTAAACTTCTGACCGAAAGCGTTTTGGGCGTTGATCCCATCTCAGGTTGCGAATGGGTGCTAACTGGCTTACCAACCAAGCCGCCAATTACACCTAGGCAACACTCTTTCGGAGTTCGTACTAGTGGTATCTGGCGTCCTAAATCATCTCATTTTTTAAGGTAAGCATCAAGTTGTCTGCATTCTTTTCAGCGGGTTTTTAATTATTCACTGCACCCTTCTTTCTGTTTTCATCACATTTTGTATTGTTCGTCCTGCATTCTGTGCGTACGTTTCACCGTTAACTAAACTGATGATAACTTCAACGAACTTCTCATTGTGTACTAATGCACACGCGTTCAGTTTGTCATTTATTATCAATGGCTCTTCCGCTGACTTCCTTATGTGAATAACTGTTTGTTATATTGCTAGGTAGTGTAATGATTTTGGTTAGTATGAATTTAACGTCACGTTGGTGGTTGCAGCTCCCTCATACATGTAGATGTTTAAGCCAGCCTCTTTCGAACAGAAGCGCTAAACTCGATTTTCGCTTTTGTTAGAGCTCGTCAGTAATGTACATGATTGCTACTACCTGAGTCTGAACCCCAGCTATGTTTTTATCAGGCCGCCTTGTTAACCATTGTGTCTTTAACTTCACATTAGGCATGACCGAATCATCGTATAACCCTCAGCCACATTCACTTGTGAGTAATAATTGGGTTGTCCTTTCATCTCAACAAGTGACAAAGTGACTATCCTGTTAACTCCAAACGATGGCCCCACATCTAAGACTTTTTACGTTAAAATCAAAGAAATTAGTAAGTTTGTTGAGCGGTGTTTGGAACACTGGTAAGTAGTAGGGGACTTTCGGTCAATATGAATCGAGCATTACTCAAGCGAGTGTTTGCATGTGGTATTCCAGTCAGGCCTGATGTGAGGTCATTGGCACAGTAGTTAACACGGTTTTCTCATGAAACAATGGTCTGAGTTAAACCCAGGCCGTAACAACTGGGTTCACTACTGACAAAATCTAACGGGAACGGAATTAGAGTGTAACGTTTCTTTCCGAAAGGGGCTGGCATAAAAGTCGGTAGGACTGCGGGAGCTGCAATCATCTGTAAATGTTCAATTGAAATAGATTTAAGTAACTGACCACCTGCGTTTATCCAACTGTCAGATGCATACTAAGTGTGCTTAGTATACTTAGTATGTATCATAGTAATAATCATAAATAATAATCATACGAAGTACGTTATTAAATATGCAGGCTGTATTACGGTTCACTCAATTCCCATGCTTTGTAGAAATCGTGTTTCGTTTTCTCAACTAGCATTTTCTTCAACCTTCTATGGGTTTCTGCTAGTTTTACTTTGTTGTTTTGCTGCAGTGCTTCGGAAATCCGTCTGAAATTGGACTCCAAATTCAGTTTAACTCGCGGACTTCGGTATGCTACATACTCCAAAAGCTTTCGTCACAGTGATGCGCTCTTGTCGACTAACTGTCGTCGTCGTCGCCGGCGACGTGCCGCCACCACCGCTATGGTTGACAACCAGCGCATCACTGATGCGTCGGTAGATGAATCCGCTACTAACACATATTCAAAAGCATCGGCTATGCAGTGTCGCTTGCTTCACGATCTGATGACCATGCGCATAAAACAAAAAGAACTACAGCTGCTGCATTTCCCTTTAACGGCATCCTCCGTGCTTAGTTTGACGGGTTGGAGAGCGTTAACATGCGCGAATAATTTAGACTTGCTGGTTAGTTTTCCTATGGCTTTGTTTTTATACGTATCTGTGAATGCACAAGTAATATAATAGAGTGGACATTTACATGCCTATGAGAAATTAGCAATGGATTACGGGATGTTCGACATTTACCGTCTTTTTGTTCACAATGTCTTATCGATGTTACCTACGTAAGCAGCATTAATCGAAAGGATACTGCGATCAACCACTGGGGAAGCACTATTGTAGGAATGCCTAATCTGACTTTTTTAACATTCACGTCGAACTGCATGATTGAACCAGTAAATAACGTTGGTTTTTCTGGTTATAAGTGAGATGTAAATGGAGTCGTTACGTTGTTGGTGATTCAATTATTCATCAGGTAACCATTTTCGGACCTTCCTGCAAAAATCACTTTGTTCTATGTTAATCAGTCTCAGTATATTGTTGCAGCTTTTCTAGTGAGTATGACAGTTGACTAGCCTAGCCGTAAGATAAGAAGCAATGAAAGGGACACCGTTGAAAAACAGGCAATAAAAGTGTGCAAATTACGGAACACATTGCGTTTTCGGTTCTGAATGGAACAAACTAAAGCTTTGGAATGCAACTTGCTGAACTCAGCATTTACTTATACTATTCGTAATGGTCTAGTTAGCCCGTTCAGTACGTATTCCGGCTGTTGAATACAGTTGTCCGCTTTATGTGTTTTCCTCTTCTGTGTAATCTAACAGTTGTTTTGCTTTTTTAACAGGTGTATGCAGAACACCAAGAGATATTGTCCCTAGAATCACTTGGTACTAGTTTACACGACTGGTTGACTCCTGGTTTGCAGCATTCGACCTCTGAACGGGTTACTGATTCAACATCTTTTCAATGCATCAAGACTGGTTCGCTGCAACTATCTGCTGATCGCGCCAATCCTTTTATGTCTTATCCACACTGTGATCGCTCAACTTCTAACATTCGCTATGAACCGTCTTTTGACCGAATTTCTACAGCAACTACTTTGTCTTGGTCATCTAATTCACAATCCTTCGATCACCTGGATGATGAATTAACCAGAGATTTGGATAAAGCGTTCGATTTACTCAAGGTTGTTCTTTTATGCCCAATAATGTATTATTCGTTTAGTCTGACGTTATCTGTTATCCATTTCAAAATCATTTTCCTACAAATTACCTATGTGTAGGGAACCGTTTATCGAACATTTCATCCCGGAAATGAACGTCTCGAATTGGTGCTAGCATATCAATTATAGTATGTCGATTGCTTTAACTCACTCTACCAGCAATCACCATTCTTCTCAACTACAAATGTGCGTTCAACTTAATGATCACTCCCTGCGAACCACGTGTGCTAACACTATCGGTGTTCTTTTCATCTACTTCAGCTGGAGTTATGGTCCACGGGGACCTGACAACAGATTCGCCACCAATACTTGCCCCTGGTCCAATCTAGTTTTAGAAGAAGCAGTGGGAATTGTGCAGTGCACTTAAAGTGCTCGTGTAAACCTTCAGCTTAGTGGAAAGCCTATACCAACGATAAGAGGTCCGTGTTCGCAACTCTTCGCCTGCTGCCAAACACTTTGGAAGGCGCTGTACAATCTCAAAGTGCGAGATTTTTTTGTGAATATTAAGATGTATTCTTTTATCACCAATGAGTAGTCGGGAGTTTGATCAATTTCAAGATGAGCATCACGTTTGAAAAGGAGCACCAGACACCCGTTTCGTTCTTGTTAGGGCTTGTCTAGTACGTATCCCTGTTCCCACTAGGATTTAAACTCTGGCCAAGTTTTCATGAGGAAACCTTGCTGACCACTGCCCCACTGACTTCACTTTGAGCACTACCAAGTTATCGTATCTCAACATCCAACCAGTTTCGCAATGGTCAACATGGTTGCTCCGTGAAAGCTGCGATCAAATGTGAGTGATTTTAATGTTGTAATTAACCAAATCTCCGACTACTCATCAGTAATGTGAAATATGGCCTAGCAGGTTTAATGCGATCGAAGATTTTGGCCTGTCTCGGAAGCTCTAATCGTGGGGCTATCGACTGGAGTTAACGGAACGGTTACTGTGTCACCTATCGAGATGATTGGGCAACCTGATCAATACTCACATGCGAAAATGATTAGGCGCGTTCAGATGTGGTAACTCGGTCGTACCTAACATGTGGGTCAATGGCGCAGTGGTCAGCACGGTTTCCTCACGAAAGCGTGACCGGAGTTTGCGTTCCGGTCGTGACAAGGATATGCTTTACTGAAGAGCTCTAACAGATGCAAGACTCAAATCTAGTGCTTCATTTCGAAAGAGGCTGACTAGAAAGTCTATCTGAATGCAAAGACGGTAATTAAATGTGAGTGATGTTCAACTTGAAGTTAATTTTGGCAGATAAATTTATATGTTTTAGGTCCATTCATTCACTCCTGTAAGTGCACTGGCAATCACAGATATATCATGGATGACATCCGAACTCATGGTTCTTGTGCTTGAGTAATCTCCAAATGCTATCACCTTTGTCGACTGAGATTCACTCTTCCGATGCTTACTGAGCACATGCAGTATTATTCATTCACTGTGCATGGTGACCACTAGGGTTCAATTGTTTTGGACGTTTTAATCAGTTATTTGCGTTTTGAAATGTGGCACTGATGAGTAAGCAGCGATGGGTTTGAAAGGTGGATACACAGTAATACTTAACGCACAAATTCATCCACTCGGTCTTCTGGATGCATGAGCTTAGATGGTCAGATAATGTATTGAAGCTAACACCGTTGGTGGAAGAGAGGAAAATGTTCGTGTGCAGTTGGTGAACATAGTGCCTAGCGAACTAGATCATGTTGACGGCCTGTATTCTAGAAATCCTCGAAGGCTATCCCATTTTTCCGATCTGTTGGTGCCAAGCAGCTTTGCATTTGAGGTATTCTGCGAACCAGACAGTTCACCGATTTATAATCTGTTTGGGCCCCTGAAACGCTGGGCAGAGGACCCTAGATCGTAATTCGACTAGTTGTCGGCACCATCCGTTTTCTCCTACAGAAGCATGGATGCAAAAACTATTCACAAACTTCAAGCAGCTTGAAGCACCAGGCTCAGACGATTTTCCTCCTACTCTGTTTAAGGATAGTGGTGACTTGCTCCTTGGAAACCGTTAATTTTTTCCATTGGGTTTGAAATAGTCAGAAAGTTCCCTCTTCTTGATGTGAATTGCCACTGAGTAGTCTTCTTCATGTGCATTTAAGTCGTTTGTGTTCATTCTGCTACACGGCTTGTCCGAAAAGTAATACCCCGAGATGAAAGAAGGCTTCATCCAATCCGCAGATACATTGATCTAATCGTCCTCCGTCAACTGTCTGAACAGTAATAGTAGCCAATGAACGCTGTTTTCTGTCATTGCTCGTTAAAAAGCTGTATATTCGGTAGGTATATGCCCATTTTCAGGGTGTTACACAATTGGATTCCTGACAATGTTGAGGTTTATGGTGAGTTATCGCCATTCCTATCTCCAACAGAGTTTAAGATGTCTGCCCCCTCTTCTTCTCAAACTTTCGATCGCCGATGTTTTGAAAAAAAAGCTATTGATGGTTTCACCGTTAGTGGCGTGCAACCCCTCCCTGGAAGTGGAATCTTAGATTTAAACTATTTCGGTGATACCACCGTGTGTGGTGATAATGCACAAACAGTTCAAGGACTTGACGGGCGCGGTTTCATGATATAGTGTGCGCTGTCTAAGTACGGAGTGCTTCTTCAGGACTCGCTGAAGCCTATGTCTGGATTCACCTTGATTGGTGGTGGTCCTGGTTTGGTCAAATGTTTTGTTTACTTTGGTAGTTGTATCACAGCTGTCTATGGTGCTGAAGAAGAGATATTTCCACACTTCGCTTAAATTCGGTTGGCTTTTGCGGACCTTAGGGCACCTCTTGTGGCGAAAAGGCGTCCAATAAAGCACAATCTTTATTGTCCAACTCGCTAGTTACCATGCTACGCGCTCGCTCGCGTTTATGAGTAGGACTTCCTGTCCACAACACCCCTGGTCTCCGCTCACACGTCATGTGCACTTCTGCCCGCCTTCTATCGGGAAGTTTTCCGCCAGCCATTCTTAGTCCGTTGGTCCAATTTCCTTGAGCGATTGCTCGTCGGGTCGCTCGTGTTGTCTGCCATCCATTGACCGCATTCCACGACCGTGTCGAGATATTCCTCTGAGTGTTGGAATAATCGCGCCTCCGATTTAGTCATCCATCCTAGTTTGCCTGCCATGTCTCGCCCGTTGGTCCGATCCAGTCGAGCGATGACTCATCCGGTCGCCCACGCCGTCCTCGATCTGCTCGTTGTGGGTTTTTGGACGTACCTCGCCCGCGTTGAGGTATTCCGCCGAGTGCTGGAATACTCGCACCTCCGGCCTGATAATCCACCACACTATGTCATCTGTCTCTCGTTAAGGAGCAAAATATTGAACGTGACTGTACGCGCGCTGCCGGTTGTGAAACGTAACCTCCCCGCGTTAATGATGTTCGTAACCTATCTGCTTTGACAGTTATCGCTTATGTGCAGTGGCAACCTTCTTTTACATGTGATTTCACCCCATTGTTTAATGTGGTTCGGACACACGTCTTACTCTCGCGTTCCTTTGTTGTTGGGTTAAGATCATAATGGGCAGCCCAAAACTTGATATAGTGACATGAAGAGTTTGATATCGAGTCTAGTTCTGCCTGCTGTTCTCGGATTTTTCTTCTAAATAGTACCGAATGTCGTTGACTGAGATATATAGCCGCTAGCGGCAGCCAATAGCGGGATGCTTTGTCTGTTCTTGTGGTAACGCTTGTTTCCTACTGTTCACACTTCTTAATGAAAAAACTACAGATTTCATGACTGCGTGCATGTAAAACCAATGAAAAGTTTCTTTTCCTTCATTGTGCTGTGCATATTTTTCGTTTTCGTCCTACTGGTCTTGCTTTTGCACTCAGGTTTGTTCTGTAAGAGTTCAATAACTCCTAACATTCTTTGTCGGTGTCACAACTGACCGGCGCTGGGTGAGAGATACGGTGTTGATGGCAGTTGTCAGTTGGTTGGCTATTGTTTATTTCGTTAGTCTCAGACTATTGACTCAGTCTGTAACCGGTGGTATTCAGGAATATGGCAGCTAATCATGTTGTGTGATATGAATTTCACCACTCTGTAACTTGTTTGTTTGTATAGTAGAGAAATTTGAAAAATCTGAGCAATAAGTGTGAAAAATGACACTTTACTATCGTTCGCTATGTAGCCATTTCCTTGCAATGCGTGGGCATCCAGTTGGCTGTTCAATTTTAAATCTGAAAGATGAAGTATGTCCTATCTTCCTATCTCTCTTTTACTAATATGGGGCTGCCTTTATTCGGTCACAAGTCACTTGGGCGTCATTTTCGTTTACGGATTTGTTGCTTTTGGTATCTTTGGTGATTCGTATTTCCCCGAATTTCACACACTCCTATTCACTATCCGTGTTTTGTTTTGCGATTATAAACAAACTAGAAATCGTGCATTTTATTCATTAAACCACTCTGTATAGCAGTAACTGCACCGCTGACCTTCAGCCCTTGAGCCTCGGGTTTAAGGCCGACCTATCACGATTGGTTTCGTCTTGTTTACTTCATTCTGACAGTCGTCGGCCAAGATGCCACCTGAGAAGTTCACGATATCAACCGTTCTTGATTCCTAATTCTTTTCACGTTTTACCCCACCGTTTTGATTTATCATTGGTCACTCATTTGGTTCACTGCTTATGTTTTATTGCGTTCAATTCGCTCTCAATATATCACTAGGTTTGTGCGTAATATGTACCCATGACATCTGTTTTGGCAGGGAATTTCGCAACGCAAGCGTCACTTAGTGAAATCAATCCAGCACTTGCAACGATTGACAAGAAACATTGTAGATTACTTCCGACCGGAAGCTATTCAACACGCTGGGGATATGGATGAACAAGTAGACACCTCAACTTCTTTTTCAGCCTATGTGAAATCTCCAACACTTACGGCTCGCACCGTTGCTGTTCGCCGTTCAACTAGAAATTCTTCCCCTGTCCACCTGTCTTCGCAGCCACACGATCGTAGCGTTGAGGAGGTACATTTCACTAGGAAAGATGAATTGTTTTCTCCCGTTTCAAATTCTGGTAGCACAGACTTGGCGAATTCCTGCCTTTCAACGCGTGCCCTGTGCAACGAATCAAGCTGCATAAACTTCGCAGTTCACCAATAAATCGTATTTTTCCAGTGAGTAGTACATTATCTGAACTGTGTTTTGAGCAGTGTTATAGGTTGTGGAAAGTTACTCAATGTCTTGATCCAGTGGCGTTCAATGTTTCGTGTGTGGTTCATTTTTCTAGTAGTTGACGGCGCAATTTGCTTTAATGTATGCGTACGTAAGTAGTCAGGCCAGTTGAGGCCGTTGTCCGAACCACTGTTTACCACTACGATAGCAAGAGTAATTTGCAAACACCTAACGTTCGAACTTGAACAAATAGAAAAGAAAATTAATTGCAAGTTGGTAATCTTATAGTGCCAAGAATTCCGCTATGTAGGATAGCACTTTAAACCAGTAATTTGACTGACCACGCTGCCCCGACTTCTGCATGCGGCACCTAACAGGTTTACTCAATGTAGAAGTCGGGGTCTTCATCACCATATCGTTGCGTAACCCGTCAGTGATTTCACGGAATAAAACTCTGTGTAGTAAACGGTCAGATGACATGTAAAGTGGTCAATACATTACTTTTCAAGTTGATCACAGTTCTGGTTTTTTCGACATACTGCTCACGTGGTCAGCGCACTTGATTGTGGTCTGTCAACAAAGATGTCAATGAACTTGCTAACTTGCTTGTCACGGTCAGATACATTTTTTAAATAGTGCATAAAGACCATTCACATGTCTGCATGGTGCATCCATCCTTACAGTAACACTGTGTATTCGGCAACTCTGTTCCTGAGCCGCATGATTGTGACAATCCGATTAGTCTGAGATGACGCCTAGTGCAAACACTCATCTTGGCGTCATCCCGTTTTTTCTTGATGCAGTTAGCCGTAACATTTTGTGACTACGACTCAGCCTAACTGAACAAACAGACTTTGTGTAACCCTTATCTGCACTTCAGGTTTCTAAAAGATAATGCATTCCACAGAATACATTTGTAGTTGCTGTTTCTCACTCCACCTTCGACGTGAGTTAGTTTGCCATTGGATGATCACTGGCATTATGATTTTTTCGTCCGACGCGGTTGCTTAATGTGCTTAGTGAGGGAGGTCCCTCAACTATAGAACAATTATCGCAGTAATTATCCACAGCTGGATAACAGTGGCTGACACTGATGCCTAACTTACGTACCTATGAAAAGAAAAATGCAAGCCTTACCATAAGTAAAGCAGCCAAAAAAATTGTCGCGTGCCATTTACTTCTGGCCACCTTTGTCTGTGTACTAAGTACGTACGTAGTCGATTATGAAGCTGAACGCACTGGTTGATATTGGGACTGGTTGCAAGCCCTCCTAAACGATACAATGGTTCGATCTCTGTATAGTGGTGCGCTCGATAAAATCGGATTCTCGTCCCGATAATAATTCACACGGAAATCTCGATCCCGAATAGTACCGTGACTGTCCCCGTATTCGCTCCCAAGACAAGCCAAAAGATGCGTTCAAAATAGGGTTTTGTTCTGCCACAAAACGGGTGCGGCTAGGGCGACAATCACAAGGTATTTATAGGGCACGTCATGACCACACATTCCCACCACATCATGAGAAAGAGTTAGGATCGCAAATTTGCATAGCGGTATAACAAGTCTCAACCGATTTAAACAGTTCCGCTAAGAAAGACTGAGTCAATAGTTTTTTCTCTTTCTCACGACGGAGGCGCCTTGGGACGGTAACAAGGTGGGAGCCCTAACAGGACTATAGCGCGCATTGATGATACAAACATTTTATTTGATATCTAGTCATAATTATTGTTACTGTTGTGGAGTTGAACACTAACATTTCAGTGCAATCGCCTTAACATAACACAGCAACTATACTTTGTTATTTGCGTATACTATCATGAATACCGGGGTGAGACCCATCTGGTGTTGGCTGTCAAGCGAATGAAATGTGATCGCTGATGTCGGTGGTTCGTATGCTAGTTGCTGTATGAAAACGTGTATGTCGGCGTGTACTCCTGCCACGTTTCCTCATCCACGCCGAGATGTGTTCTGAGATCGGATACTACTCCATTATGTCAATGTAATCCTCCTTGCAAATACATGAAAATAAGTTAATCTGGTCACCGAAGTAAACTGAGACTTTAGAGATGGAATTAGAATCTGGTCGTAGTGTAAGTTACCATAATGTTGGCAGCGTTGTAGGTACATTGTACACCGGCTTTTAGCCGCCACTGTAACAGAATGCTGACATCGTTTCCTTCGTGTGGCAGTTGTGAAACCCTTCTAGCTTTGAAACCACAGGCAGGGTGTTGTGGATATCCGTTGTCTGTGAAAACCTGACTACTTATTCACTGTTGGTTGCGTCTTGAGTGCAACTTCTTGTTCTGCTAACCAACGTTTTATTGGAGCCTGTTTTATAGTGCGTTGAGGCCAATTTGTTGAAGTGCACACAATGACCATACTAAGTGCACTCAACTTTCTGATCCACCAATCATTTGCGTAATGAAGATTTGTAGAGATGAAACCGAACCATTACATCAATGTTCACAATTCAATATGTTACTCGGTTAACATAGGACACCTTCGGCTTGCTCTTTAGGGCGAGCCACTGTCGGTATCTATTTTCCGCATAGTAAAAATAAATCTGTTCCAGTGATAGTCTCTCGCTGTTAATTCTCTAGATGGGCCATGAACATATTAGGAATAGGTCTCAAAAGTCTTTTCATAGATGCTTTGGGTAGCATTTTTCATTCGAGTTACCTAAATTATTACGGCTCTTTGAGCGCAGACGTTCGAATTTACAACGCTAGTTCCATTTTGCCGAGGTGCATTTGATACGAATAATTTGTACACATTTGTCTGTTCTTGCATAGTGGGTCGATATCCATACTGACTACATTTTTCGGGAAAATTGGCTTCATCAGAAACTTTAGATAAACGAAAACTAGCGTTTATATGTTGGTTTCACCATCTTAGCCATTCACCTTGCAGACTTGTGTTAAGATGAGCTTAACGTTGATAAAATTGGCATCAACGTTAAATATTCTTTCTAATTCGTTGACGTGCGATTGAGGTAAGATGTACGAGAACTTCGGAGATGCAAAACGTTCGCTGTTGTTGAGTCGGTTAACCGTGTTTGCCGCAAGCGTAGGAACATCGGCTGTGGTATCACCGACGAGTTTTAATCGATTATTCAATACAGGTAACGGTTTTACAATATCCGATTTGTCTGACAAAATGATGTTGGAACCATTACCTGCATTTAAAACCGCTGTTGCGGCATTTCTTCCGGTTTCGTTCAAAGTTTCTACGTGCGATTGGTCATTTTTGTCCGGATCTGGTTGTACTTCACTGGCGCTATAGATGATTCATTTTCCCTTCATATCACCGTTGCACTCAATTTTGATAATTGATAAATTATTGGTTAGTTTGACCTACTTCGTATTCAGAATATGCGATCAACTCTCTGAACTGCGAGTAAAACGTCATTTCGGGAAATGTATCGTAAAATCTGCAATGGTATCACCATGGTTATTTTATCAAACGATCTTCTATTGTTCAACTTAATTTGATGTCATCTGAAGTTTACGAGCATTCTGTAGAAGTGAATTGCCCAAAAATCCTCGTAGATATACAACTTAATGGCGTTTAGTTAACAGCCCTTTTGTGTAGACTAAAGTTAGCATTGCATCGAAAAAATCCGGTAGCATTGAAGCGGACTCAATTTGGAAGCCGTTTTCAACTTTCGAAATTGAATCCAATACTGAGCCGTAATGCGAAAGTTTCAAAGTCGTTAATCCAGTATCATTATTTGTTTTCATTACAAATGTATCTATCTGCACAATGTGTTTCGTATGTCGTGAAACGGGACTATTCCAAAAATATTTGTCTCTTTTCGGTGACTCATTGTGCTACTCCGTAACTTTGAAATTTATGATAACCTATAGTATATTTTATTTTTCTCAAACGTGGTTAGTTAGTCTATTGAACTTTGTGGAAATGAATGTTGTCAGGGAAGGTACATGGCTCATTCTGGGCCACCATGTCAACAATCGTTTCCCGGTACACGGCGTGTACAGACTGCCTCAAATATGTTTTATGTGAAAGTATGTTACCGTAATATTTCTCATAGCTGATATCGTGAACATGAAAAGTGTGCTTGCATAATCGTGCGCGTTTATTCAATATGGACCCATGTATTACTATGGTGTAGCCATATGTGACGTATCACTGGGTGTCAAATGTCTACTCAGGCTTGATTTGAATACTGGACTTGATCATCTTTCTACCGAAAAGCAGCGGTTTGGTGGTGTATTGATGCACGAGTACAGTGACTGACAACGGTGAACATTACTATACATGTGTACAATTCACTGTTTCCATATTTCGTGTTCCATTTTCAATACAAGAAGCACTGTGCTTCATGAAAATTTTCTGTAGGTCTCATTCGCAGGCTATGCAACTATGCGATAGCAAGTTACTAGTGGCGAAATTCTGCCAAAGACTGATGTACAGTTTGGAGCAACCACTTGTACTGATGTCATGTTGTTGTATGTTCAAGGACACACTGTCCATCCACGAAATCCCGTGAATACTGTCTATGTGAAGAACGGGCAGGATTCCGATTCGATTGAGATATAATGTGCACACTTTTTTACCCTTCCTCAGATACCGCAGCGTTCTTTCATGTAACTGACGGTGGTGGCCCTTCCGTGCGTAAAAGCTGTCTTTAATTCTTTTGCTTGTACCACCCTTTAGAACTGTTTCCCTCGCCAAGGAATCCCAAAGAAATATATTATTGCGTCATGGTCGTTGTATGTTCAATATACAAGCAGGCTGAGCGTTCATGTGCAACTGTCTCCATTGTTCGTCATTTCTTTATTCCGGAGATGCCTGTTCTCTCCCTTTCTGATCACATAAGTTAATCGACATAGAGCATGCATACGATATTGTGCTACTTAATCTGCTTGCTGAAGGATTGCAGACTGCTTGGAACAACGTAAATGGCCGTGTTGAATTGGAGGCTTTCTTGTCATCCGCTCGTTTGAGGCCGTGCGCTGTTTCACACGCTCGGGCAACGCCACCTCAACTCATGGTATTACTGATGGTATTACTGATGATGATTACTGGTGTTGACGAGAATGCCAAAGATACATGTCTTTAACAACCTGTTATATCTGTAACGTTGAATCACGTCTGGTTTATGGTGTTTGTGCGCAATCTATTTTGTTCCATAATTTGGAACCGTGGCGTGTTCCTGGCAAGATTGCAATAGAATATCCATATTTGCCCATCATGGTTTTTTGCTATCTGACCGATATCAAGCGAAGTGCTCGCAGCTGTCCACCAACACATAATCCGAAAAACTCCGGTTACACGATCCCTTGTTCGAATAATTCAAATGCATACCTTCCTGTGGTTGGGTCACATACTTCGCATGTCACTGGGCCCTATTCGCTAAAACCATCGATAGTTGAGTAAGGCTGTGGAGTGTTCACACCACATGAAGACCCTGATGGCGCGATCGTGTATAGTGTGTAGGTGTTACAGGTTGCCTACACCTGCAACATTTCCAGTTCTTCAATTAAGCCTTAGTTGTCCAGTTTTGTTTTTCTCGGTGATATCGGTTTTTTTTAACGTAATTCACGTAACCGTTAGAGTGAACATCGATTCGAACTACGTTAGTATATAGAAACATTTGAGGCAACTGTGCAAGCCCTTGTGAGGTCCACATCTATTGCCTATCTGCAAGCAACGCCTGTGCTGCTAAACATGCTGGTTGGATTTCAAATATTTTTTATCTTTCTATTGCGGTTTTACTCATTCGCATTGCTTATCACGTCAACTTTCTCTAGCCTGGTTCTCCTCTCTGAAATGGGCTTGGGCATTGTGTCTACAATTCATTGCTCAATTCCGTCACCTCAGGCTATCTGAGCAATGATCCACCATCGGAATTTGAGAAGCACATCGACCACCGTAGATCCACGTACGTTATACATAGTGTACGACCTTGGGTAACATTCGTGAGGTGTTTAAGCCTTTATAGTTCCTATCGGTACTGGGTGTCCCGGGTGACTCACATAAAACGTACCAACGCATCAGAGGGCGAGATAAGTTTCTCCACACTAATGTCACTTGAGCAAAGGAGGACTGGACGGGCAAGCTGAGCGCATCACGCCAGTGGTCTTACCTATCCTATTACTTGCATTGGAAGAAATGGACGTGTTTCGTGCACCCTGTGGTTCCCACATTTGAATCCGCCCGGTTACTTCTTTTGAAACTGCCTGGAGATTGTTGTGTATACTTCACAGCCTCAATCAGTCCAGTTGCTTATTTGTAGAAAACGTACGAACTGTTCGGTTGGACTTCATTCTGGAAGTGTGGCTGGTTGGGTTCATTTCGAAATTCATCACATTTGACTTGAAACTATAGTGCACTTGTTTTACTTCTAGTTACTCTTGTTACGACATATAGATATCATTCTTACGCAGATGCAACACACCTTCGGTCACTGTTATGTACGGGCTCGAAAAGTCTATTTCAGAATTGCACCTGTTCCGGACTGGAGCTGATTGGCATTTGTTCAGGGAGCGTTGGGTTGAAGCGTGATTTTGTGTAGGCTTGTCGTGCTAACGCACTGTCATAAGGACCCAGGTGTGCATTGATTACATACTCAGTGTTTGCCTTTGTGGGTCGTCTCTTAACTCCATTCTGCACTACCCAAGTGGTTGTAGTCAAGTCAAGCGAACGGGCAGTATGGCTGGTACTATCTATACTTCGACAATCGACCGTCAGTTCTGGTTAAATTGTACTCATTCTGAGAAGCTGTTAAGATGTGAAGATCAGTTTAAAAAAAAAACACTTCGACGCGGCTCCCATGTGCCCTGCACTGATAGCTTAATTTTTGTTTAATAGCCCTCAGTCAAGTGTATGTTCCCTCGACGTATTTCAGGTTCGTGATTTTCAACATACGAACCGATTGGACGCTTTAGGCATATGCGGCGTGTCGCAAGTTTTTACCTACATAGAATGTACCAGTTGTGTGTTAAAAGATTAAAGCAAACCATCCATCCCTTCGAGCAAAATTCCTGTCTCACGGTTTATTAACCATCCCGCGTATGTTAACATGATTATGCATGATTGTGAGTGTCGGCATTAATATCTTTCGATGCAGTAGGCACAAGTTTATGGGTTAGTTCAGTTACCTTTTTTCCGTAATTTATTTGTTCTACCTATAGTTCTAATGCTCACATGAACTACTGCTTTCTCCGCATTTCTGTATTCGCTATCAACTCTCGTTTCATCAAGATTTCTTCTTTATCATATTTGGTTTCAGTACCCTGCGAATTGCTTATTTCCAACAACCGCTAGAGTTCAGCTGGCCAAATGTTTTGCACGTGAATTCCCTTACATACAGTTTACACAATTTATGCAGCTGAATTTTGCATCCGTGTATGTAAAACAATTATGGATGAAATAACTTTCCGTCTTGCATTCGTTTCCAATCTGTATGTATGCCTCTACTCTCTGCTATTTGTACAATCTATCCATCACTTGGTAAGCCTTTCTTCCTTCGGTCTAATTGTTGTGGGAATCTCTTGTTATCACCTTACTTTGCGAATTTCGACGGTTTCTATTTTTCGCGTTTTAATTCAGTGGCAAACCTGTATATAGTATGTTAATCGTAGCAAGAAATATATAATTTTATTCAGAAATATAATCTATATAAATCGCCGTGTGCATTTCGTTTTAATTTATCCGTGTGCGTCCTACTGTTTTGTGGATACTAGTACAGAAAGCCGTCGCTACGTACGTCACGCCTTCATTTGTTATGAGAAATTTTTGTTAACGATATCGTTCGCCTTCATACCTTTTTATGCTTGATTCTCTCTAAAGCGCTATTTAATCCCTTTCAACCATTTCAGGGCGTGTCTGCATTTGATAGCTACAGTGTCCGATAGAGCTCATGAATTCCACCGATTTTTACTTCCATGCCTTAGTGACCGAATATATTTCCTGCTGTTCGACGCTACTGTGCATTCGACTGTCTTCCATAGTGATCCCTCCTCTTTAGATCTGCGTTCATACGTGCCATATGCCAACAAACAATTCGTGATGTGAAAGTTATAAAAACTATATCGCTTATTAACCGTGAGATGTTTCTGTCGTCGAGACTCCGAGCTACTCTTGCAGCAGTTAAGCCGATTCCTCTAAGTTGCATGTTATTCACATGTTTGAACCTTCGCCACTGTGCAAGCCACATACTGCGCAGTATGTGCTACCGCTGCAACTATTACTATCGGTCAGCGATTCCCTCAACTATTATTCCTAAACATTTGAAATGAAATTAGGGTAGCGTTGTCACTCGTGTTATCGTTTCACTGATTATAAGCTCTTCTGCATTAAACTGGCCGACATGGAGTACCTTTGGGATTTTTTCCCGTCAAGCATCTCTGCTAAAAGCATGCGGATCATTGTGAATAAGGTGATTGATCATATCTGTATCGAAT
>JTDE01021727.1:34297-47408 GCA_014338405.1 Paragonimus skrjabini miyazakii | reverse complement strand
CAGGCCATTATAATTACGGGGCTCAGGAAAGTCTCTGAATTAGGCCAATACTCATTGTTACCTACAAAACACTTCATACATGGGTCATCCAGTGACATCTCCCGCTAAACAGGAATGACCGTCTAAGAGGTCATTCGTTGGATTTGGGTAATGGAATAAGCAGGTTACTTTGCAGATCGAACTGCTTCACAACCAGGATCTGTTCACATTGGAACACATTGCCTAACTGTGGTTACGGCTGAATCGGTTGAGAATTTTAAACATTACTCGATCGATCATACATGAAAAACAGCATGTACAAGTTTCCTAATCATTAGTATAGCCCAGCCCCACATATCACTAATTGCGCGTATATGACCGAGTGCTGCTAATATGATTGTGGTCAGTAGCTTTATTGAAGTTTCCTCTTATTCAGTTCCATTCCCCTTTTCTTTACAATTATAAACCGTCCAACACAGTTTTTTCGGGACCAGCAGGGAGAAATGAACGCACAAGTAAAGATCTTTCTTTCTCCTACAATCCTATGAAGATACCTGAATATTCTACAGACGGGCATCTCGAAAGTGGTTTGACTTTAACGTGTACTTGTGGGCGATCGTCAAAAAGTTGGTGATATTTACTTTGTTTGGGAAGAGGAAATGAAATATCGATGAGTACTGCGTAATAATGAGAATGCGCTTGGTCAGCTTAACAGGACCATTCTGCAAGACATGCGAGAAGGATGTATTTACGTGTCGGAAACGACATCGACTGCACGCTTTGGCGGAAACGAGTCCTTTGGGATGGATATGAAGTTCAAATATGTCGTAAAGAAGAATGAGGAAGAATGGGATTCTGTGGATCACCCGAATTCCTGAGCAGTAAGGAAGATTCTTGGCCATTTAATTGTGTAAATTGGGTACGACTGGGAACATAGTCGTATAGCAAGACTGAATGAAATGGCCGAATAAACATTGGTGCAGTCAAAAGCGCAGATGAAATTCAGGTAACAGAATGCCTTGTACTAAGTGTTTGGAAACTAGACGAGCTAACATGTCAGCTATCACTGGGACTGATAAGAAATAGGCTTATTTGAAGATTTGGATGTACACTTTGATAAATGGACATAGAGGATCATTGGAGTTTCGGAATTTAAACCGTTGATAAATGAACAGCTTATTAAAGTCAAAAATACCTTTGACGTTGCACGGATGACTTGGGTACAGAGACATAAACCTCTAACTGAAAGGTTACAAAAACTTTCTGAAGAGCAGTACAACCAGCTAGGGAGTACATATGCGTTCATAAAGTGAACGATTAGGTTATGCGGGGTTGATAGGGACTTTTAACGTAAAGCTTAATATGAACCTTCCGAATGCTGTCAACGTGAAGCGACCTCATCAGATCGTGGGCTAATTTGATACCTAAAGGTGATGCGGACTGGGATTTGGAAAGGCCTTTATTTCTAACCTGCAGCTGTGAATATTCAGAAAATAGCTAGTGTTTCACTGCGTTACGAATTGGAAATGAAATAATGCGTTGAGTAATGAGAAGCATACGTTAGAATGGCTGGCATTCTGAGACAACCTATGTGATAAGCCTAATCAGCATGGGATCATTTTGTATTGCTTATATTCCGCAGCTTACCACAACGTGCTTTGTTCTCTATTCGTACAGAAAATCGGAAAACATACGGACAAGCCTACTACGAGTGCGACGTCCTCATCAACCAATGTTCCACCGTTTGGTGACCTCCTGGACGACTTCGACCAACTGGGCTCGATCCGGACGGATCCGAAATGACACAACCATCTGGAATTCTTCAACGCGTGTAGTACTTTTAACAATGTGATGCACATATTAGCATGTTGAGCCAAAATGAATGTGCTGACACTTTGAACGAGGTTGTTTGTTCGAACTTATCTACAGTGTATAACCGCCTATTTTTTATCATTACTTCTTTCGCAATGAATAATTCATCTTAAGTAATCAGTACTAATATATTTGCCCAGATGAATTTGTCTTATAGTGAACTTTGTGTCTCGATGGGCTCGAATCCGGCTAACAGTTGACTAACCGAACTCGCTTGTAACCCCTTGTAGTTTGGCCCATGCGTGAAGTCAGTCTGTTCATTCATGTCTGTGCTACTCTATACCTAATCTTGTGTGCCTACTGTAGTAGAAATATTCGACGCTCTGTTCAACAACGTTTATCGAGATGTTCCTTGTAGGACTAGTTTTGCCCGCTATCTGTAACCCGGACAACGTGACCTAAAACAGAACTGATAAAAAGTCGACAGACGAAAGCATGTCTATGCTGTTTGATCGTAAGGAACGTTAAACAAAAAAGAACCTGATACATCTGAATGTCTATACAATGGTAAGGGCCACAACTGAGAAGACAAAATTCGTTAGCTTTTTTCCCGGTGGTAGATCGGGCCTCCACGGAACGTAGTCGTTCCTCATTTCGAGAAATGACATCGACAATCACGGGGGATTCTATGTAATAATATGATATTGCGGTTTATTTCACTTTCAGCCTCCCTAAAAGGAACGCTGTGAATAAGAGTGAATAACCAGCCCCGTAATCGATCGGAAAAACTGACGGCGAGTCAAAAAACGCGGTGACATTGTTTCTTCACACTGTTATTGAGGGGTGCGTAATGCCTATGTGAGATCAACTGTGCTCTGTTGTTCACAAATTTGGTCTCTTCGTGACAAGGATGTGAACAGACTGATTGTTTTTCCATCGTCTGCCTACTAGGTAGGGTGATCGCGAAAGTGAGCGTCACAGCTTACTTTCAAAACCCTCAGACATCAACAATCGGTCAAATGATATAACTGGTTAAACCTACGATGATTAGACCACGTGCTGTGTGTGCTTACCTTACTGCGCATTATCCTCCGATACTAGTAACAGCTGGGTGAGGTCACAAAAAGGACCCTGGGGAATCTGCCGAGTAAAGCCGACAATTACTAGTGACCAATGGCGTCGCCGGTTAGAAATGCTATATGGGATAGCAGCAGGACTCCGTCCACAACATATCTAGCTGTGTAGATTGAACAGTGTTTAAGTGATCGCATCTTCCGTGTTTCACTGGATATTTCAGCCAGTCCCTTCTCAAAAAGAAGCCCAACCGGATCTCAAATCCTCGTTGTGACAAACATACACACTACTCGAGGGAGGCTGGGTGATATGTCTGGGAATATGGGGGCTAAGATCGATTGCGAATGTTGAATTTACATCAACTAGATACCCTACCACCCATCGTTAATTTCTAGTTCTAGTGAATTCTATTTTTTTTTCGGTTGTTTTCTACTTTTGAGGATATTTCACGTCATTGTGCGAAACGGTGTTTCAAACTGCAATTTCGATTAGCCAGGCTCGTGGCCGTTATGAACCCGCTACCGTAATAAAGAGATAAACAGCGTAGTAGGTTTATACTATTACCGATTCACATAGAAAACCACTGCCGGTGTATGTTCAATGATTCGTAAGCGGCACAATCAGCTGATTTGTCCCTCAATCATGGAATATCGATCGACGTCGGACAAGGGCTGCTTGATCATCATCCGTGCGGTCTCAAACTGCTGCACGACACTGTTTCGGTTGCTGCGCTCCCACATAATCGGCAAACGCTCATCCAGAACAGTGCGCGGTACGTCTATCCCCGATCCCTCGGTTCTTGTGCGTTTTCGGCGGCGTGGAAACAGTGGTTCTGTTTGTGATTGTTGGTCCACGTGCGGGACACATGGCTCCGCAATCGGGCGGGTTACAGGAACCTTTGGCTCGACCATTACCGTAACTTCTGGATATACTGGTGTCGGACACAATATAGCCAGCCGACTAAAGCCGCTCAGAACACCCAGGTCAATGCTGTAACACCGAGGTAGTGTAGAAGGAAACAAACTGCTATTCTTAAGACTATGTTCGCCGTGCATCACGAGTGGGTTTGGTTCGACTATTGCGCCTGGCGCATAATCTAGTTTTGCCTCATCAGGGAAGAGGAAGGACGACGAAGCGGAGACAGGCGCAAACAACTCGGCACGTCCCATGGGCGGTTTGCCTTCAGAGGCTGAAACGACCGAATTAGAGCTGAGGTGTTCGGAATCCAAACGGGAACGGTTGGGATTGGACAATGAGCTGGCGGGTCGCGAAACAAGCCGTATTGGGGAATCTGAAGTACAATAGGCGACAAAAGAAGGTGAGGATAAATTAACATACATATCGAACGTGTACAGAGACGATACTTTTTCACTATCATCCAATAATCAAACGTTCGCTTGCTGGTATAAGCTGGGATCAGTGATGTCACAGACAGAGGACTAAGGCGCGTTCATCAACAGTCACTAAGCAGCACTTTCGATAATAAAAATGGATGCGACGTGTAACCGAAGCTCTAATCGTCATAAACACGGTGAATCCCGTTCCACTAAGGATGTGATTTCGATAACAACATCTCTGACGAAGGCCACGAGTACTACAACTTGTCTGTGGCGTTGTAATAGCGAATCGATGTCCTCTCACTAACGGTGACGTTACACACTGCCAATAAAATGAACACTAACAATTACCCTCGGCATTCAGATGGACTTTTCAGCCTATCCTTTTCGAAAATAAACGCCAAGTCCCAGGTTCACTCGTGTTGGAGCTAGCCAACAGTGCATATTCTTGCTACGACGGGAATCCGGACTCAAGTTCACGTTTTTACAAGGTAACCGGGTTAACCGTCGTTGGAGTCGCATCAGACACGGCAAGATTACTGATAAGGGAAGCCTGTTACCGAGCTCCGACAAGAGTGTGGTTCGAGTCTAGGGCGTATTTTCGAAAGGATCCGACAAGGAAGTCTGTCTGATTGAGAAAGTTGCAATCAATTGTGCAACATTCAACTCTCCGACTACGTGTCAGCTGTCTGGTTTCTTCTTAAGTCCTTCAGCAAACGTCGACTGTTAAGGCAAGAGCGCGAAATCATTGGCGGAAAGCGCGTTTTTCGTTGGTTTCGGTGCCTAGCTAGGTTGAGGTAAGGACAGCCTACAGTACGCTTGACGACTTACGCGAAGCCTCTTGCGTGCGAGCGCAAGGTCCTACATAAAGCATGTCTGTTACCAGGTTTCGTCCTCTACCCCCTATCGATGCACTTATATTTTTCCGGAAAAAGTACGGTTTTGCGTGGTTATCTCTAACGGATTGACTATTGTAGTGTCATCAGACTTTCTTGTGACCTGCCGACGCATGATAATTTGACGACCATAACAGGGCGGAACTAACGTGCGTGGTATACGGGACATCTCAGATGTTCCTGGAAATGGTGTCTGACCTGATCTCACCCTGCAAGCAAAAGTCATAGTAAGTTTAGGTTATCATTGACTGATGCTGAAGAACTGGAGGCCTGAACAAGTGAGCAGCAGGCTTCGCTTCGTTTGATGACGAGCGGAACTTCGCTAAGCTGCTTAATATCAAGCACGAAAAAACAGACGCAAGTTGCTTCATCTACTGGACTCAACCTATGGAACTCGGAGGTGGGGTAGGAGACGTATTATCACAGAGAGAACCATGACTGACGATAATGTGCGCGAGCACTATGTCCACATTGTGATGTTATCGCCACTTCATCTACTTAACGGATGACATGAACGGTGGAGTAGGTTAGCAGGTTAAAGGATTTACCCAACCATCTCACTGTCCACAAGGCAATCGTATTCATGTTTGACAAATCAATATACAAACCAGTAAACTGGATGTTAATCGGCTCAGGATAACCGCTACAATCTCAGAGAGCTATACCGACCAGGGGCGGAAGTAAACTAAACCTTTAAACGCTGCACATCACAGTGGATATTTCACGTGAATCGACAGTCATGACGTACTTCTTAAACTAGCACACAGCCAAGTAAAACGGGCAGTGACTGTGGAATCGGAACGTCTAACAATTACATGAGACAAATGAAAACATTAATTTCAGCGTAACGGGAAATGGCACTTAAAGACAGTTGGTGCATACGGTAAAGGACAACCTACGTTTACACCATTGTTTACAGCCGACTTTGTGCGCTATGGACCGCCAAGATAAACCATCCTACTGACGTTTACGAAATTCTGATTGTTGTTTGATGATCAAACGCTAGCTAAAAATTGTCCTTTTTACTTACACCTACCTACACGATCCACGTAGGATTCATCATCATCACAGACAGCAATACATCAATGGTTCACACTGATGTTTAACTACCACAGATAGAATTACGAGGTGTTTGCAAGTTGGCGGTATATACGGGCATTCGCGCGCTGGCCCTATCATCGTTGATAGGATATTTCCAAACTGAAGTCAAATACACAATCAGCGTAACGTTCTACCGCCAAACAGATTTGGTAAATATGAAAGACGACAGTGAAACTGTTACAGTCCTCAGTTTATGACCTAGTGCATCAGAGTTAGCTCACAGATTAAGAGTTAGTCCGAAAAACAAGGTTGAGTTTGGCAATTGACGCCGGCACTACGCCAAGCTTGATTCAATGTGATTATGCCCTATATACATTCCGACAATCTAACCAGAGGTTCGAAGGCCAATGCAAGGATTTCATGAGCACCATCGTTAGCATCGCTGCAACGCGTCGCTCGCACTGCTTGATATGATAACCAGTTGGCACGCTTGAAACAACGCAACAGAATTACCTCCAGATAATACGAGCAGACTCCGACAGTGGTCATTTGTTTCCGATTGTGCAAACATCGATACATCATCGTCAAGTCGCTCACCGATCCCTCTGCTGGATGTCGCGTAAGGCGTGGAATGTGTCAGGATGCATTTGCTGCTCGTAGCGGCAGACCGATCGTTTCTTAATAGGTTGCCGTCTATTGGAAGTTCAACCTGGGCCGTACCCACCCCGAGCATATCTTTGACAACAGACGTGGGACTGGATTCACAACCTGACTCGCTACGCACGCGCCGGTGACGCAATACCATGGGCAGGAATTGCTCCTCATCACCCGTTGGCTGATCGTAGCCTGTGTAACGGACAGGAATTAACCTCGTGTGTGCTTGGTGTTCCGGAAGGACTCTTCTTTTGGCTGGGTGGGGTTCATCGTCCACAAGTCGAACGTTGTCAACATCGGCGATTTTAGCAGACGTTGCGTCAACGTGTGTCTGTTGTTGCGTGCCTGAAGCCTCTGCTTGAGCCGTACTCATGGCTTTTATGTAAGCCTTGACATATGCATAAGCAAACGACAAGAGAGCCATATTGGTCATGATTTTGGTAGCAAACAGCCTATGAAACAAGAGACAGTAAGTAATCAACATTTACCGCATGGTGAGTCCTGTCATTCAAACTAGTGTGTTACATGTGGGTTGGATAGCATCAGATAGTCCGGAATTATAGATGAGACCCAGTTGTGAAAATCAGAGTTTCGGCTGGATTCGAAACTAGCGACAGAAACACCATGCCCAAGCGCTCTACCAGCTGAGCTACGAAGCTGGTAGACCGAAGCCCTGATTGTCACAATTGGGTCTCATCTAAAATCACATATCTGCCAAACTACTTATTGGTCGGGACGTAAACATAAGTATTTCAGACAAACGTGGTTTGAATATGTAAGCATGTCAATGGTAATCAGCATGGGTATCACCAAGCTATTTTACATCAAGTGCAGATGTGTACGGGCGATTGAGATTTGCATGATAGTAAGACAGTGGCCTCTCATAAACGCACATACGATCACATAGAGAGGCCAGCGCGCATGTTCACTTTGATCCTTAACAGCAACCCACCAACAGTCGATAACATGATTCGTCACCCACCCAGTGCAGTAAGTCTGAGAAACTAAACTGAGAAGTAAGGGCCTGCCAAGAAGCCGTGATGTCCGTTTCGTAGGCAATGAGACCACAAGCAAACGGTGGAAAATTAGGTGAGAGTAAGAGGACATCCTTATAACAGTAGCTGGCTTATTTCAGTAATGATCCACAAACAAAACGGCGGCATTCACGTCAACCCAATGCAAATATCCGCCGCAACTTGGCGTCGAGAATGACAGACACAATGAACTTTGGCCACGAGAGACAAATAGAACCGGAGATCCGTCGTTGACAGTACACTAGCCATCTTTGCCTGAGTTTACACAACTAATCCTGCTGTGAGCGAGTATGTTACCCAACAGCAAACGCCTTGTGATTCAAAGAAGTAACTGTGACATGTCAGGGTTGCTTGAAGTCCGTCAGGAGCATCCGCTTAAAGCCGGTATATATGCATAGGTAGCCGCGTTAGAAATAGCATGGAGTATAGGACAGAAAACAACGGATGGCACCTCTAAGGTTGGGGTGGCCTGTACTAATCTAGGACATGGCTACAGAACGATATCATTCTGAAGGTTAAAGGGCGCATGTATAATGCAACCACAAGAACGACGTTGTTGTGTGACTGCGAAACGTGGCCGCTCAGGATAGGCAAAATAAACCGTTTTCAGATGTTCAACCATCGACGTTTGCATTCAACCGCATCAGTAACATCAACGGGCGGGCAGCAATAGGATTAAGATATAAATCACTAACAGATAGGATCAGGCGAGCTTATGTGCGTTCTTTAGAAATACACAGACTAAAAAGGTTGGGTCATGTGTTAAGTATGCCAACTAATAGAAAGCCACACCAAGCACTGTTTACCGCTAATGCGGCCGGCCGACGTTACAGAAGAGGTGGACAAACAGTTGGAAACCTGGATATAATATCCGCTTAGCCACGGTAGGTCGATTTTATCTCCCGGGCTCGAGGCCCACGGATTCCGTAGCTGAAGACGTTAAGATAACTAGTAATTACACTGGTTTAAAGGAGTTGTTCAAATGGGTGAGACAGGCGCAATTAAAGGGACGGGGCAGTCAAAGCCTAGAGGAAGCTGTTTGGAGGATGGGGGGGGGTACTAACTTACTGTAATCTTCAACTCAGTTGTTTGGTCGTGATGTGTATCGGCACTTCGGTGTCGACTGTGTGAGTTCACACATGGGGTCTTTGAGTAATAAGCCCTATTAATTTTGTCTATATCTCTAAACTAAGGTTTGTTTCTCGTGGCTGTATGGCAATAAAGCATCCGTGTCAGTCACTTATGTGCTTCTACCCAAGGCGACGAATGCATCACACTCGAAACGACGAATGCATCACACCCGAGACGATCATCGATCGTCTGGGAACTTGCGGAACACAAGATAAGAGTCGAAAATGAAAACACGGCTGTCTGAAAGAACAGTTTAATCTATATAAAGAACTGCAATTTAGTCCAAAAAGATACTGTTGATGTGATACTTCTACGACTCACGCTTTCAGTTGCACATGAGTAGCCATTTGATTCAAAATATGTTCCCACAATAGTACGGTTTAGACTGAAGCATGCACGTTATGAGTGCAAAAGTGTGATGAGACATTTCTTCTAGATACACGTATATGGTCAGGCCTCCACAAGCTTACTACCGATTTAGAGTCCATTGTAATCAGTTGAACCAAAAACCGCACAGCATACAAGATGGTGAAACATATGGTGGTGACAATCTAAAATGCAGCAGGAACATTTCGTACCAAGCAGTCCAGCAACATTAGGTCACCCTCAGACACGGAGTGAACGAATTTTCTCCGCCCATACACAGCAAGAACGGTCCGGTTAGCTGGTCGAACATGCTACAACAGAAAACATGACTGATAACGCATCTAACCATCGGTAAACCCAACCAGCATTCATCGTCGATTGATGATTGCCCACTTTGATGAGACGTCACAATTTTAGACTGTTAATTTCAGTTTACCTGCATCCAGTCGGAGTTGTACAATTCTGCTCCCCAACGTGATATCCGGAGAAAACAGTCAACACCGAGTGATGAACACCCATTGAAATCGTTTATGATCAATTCATCATCATCATCATAACAGCCAGGAGCCTGACCAAAAGGTACTGTGGCTCGGGCCACCGCTCACCTCAACAGTGACCGGAATATCTTAGAAGAAAACCTTACTAAGAAGGTTGATCATTATTAAAAGAAGACTAAGCAGAAGAATTAGAAATGGTATGGATACAGGTACGCCATTGACTGCGACACATCGTCGCCTCGGATAGCGTCCCTAACCAGCGGTTTGAGTGATCACAAGGACGCCATCCAGGCAGGCGACACTTACCCATTTTGCTCAATGAAGCAGTCAAGGTTTTCATATTTCGTGACCACATTGTGGCTTAACCACCACTCGGTTTTACCCAACTGTTGGTGGCCTCAGTATATAATGCCCGGTACGGTAAACGATTATATGACTTACGGAGTACGTGACCCAACCATCGTAAGCTGTGTGCCGTGATTAGTTGACCAATTGATCATGCACCCGAGCGTTCCGAAATACGCGCTGTTCACACACTGTTCATCCAAACAAAGTAACAATCAATAAGCCGACCGTATACCACACTTGTGGTTACGACTGAATTAGCTATACGTGCTGAAATCAGTGAACAAACCAGGCGTTTCTGAGTGATGGGAAAATCAACGAATCATGTCAAAAAAGAAACTCACATAAATACGATCACCGGTAGACAACACCAAACATAGCCAGGATTCCGAACAGTTTGTAAAATCATCACATTAATTAGACAACTCAGGGGGATGGGGGTCAGACCCATGCGACGTGATAGCAGATCAAAATAATCCGAAGTATTCTGATTAAAAAAATCGAGAAACCAGAAAGAAAGACGCTGTTGAAATTGCACAGAACCGTAAGCAGCTGAGTAATACAAAATGCGTATTCTTAACTCACGCTAACTGTAGTTATGGGAAATGTTAAGCACAAGCCTTACATATAGAACTGGTAAGCCTCGAGTGAATAAAACTGAGCGTTAGCATTATCATTTGATTCTACTGGGAAAAGGTTGGGTTGAAATGCAAACAGCACATGCAGAGAGCAAACTGGATTGCAAACAGAAGAGCAAGACTCACAAGTCACAGCCTGGCTAATAATAACCAACAAGCAGTTGCATTGAAATCCCAAATTATGATTATATGATCAATGAAGACCTGCATCTTCATAGTTCTACATGTCACTGTTCATTTTTCCGAATATACACACTATCACTCCCTGCGAAATTAGACGTGTGTATTCCAAATCGTTTACTGTACCCTACTGATATATCACTGTTCGCCGCCAATGTGTACGTAACACGGCACCACATTAAACGCGTAATGATCAATCAGACGAGCAGGACGGCCACAGAAGCGTATATTGTCGCGTGGCAGTTTACAGCAGACAAATTAGAAGACTAGATTAGCCATTGTTAACGAAGTTGCGAATCACGAAAACCGATGTACATGTTATTCCAGAGCTGGAGACGAGGTATAGAGACGTGGGCGAATTGGAATAAGCTCGAGAAAGTAAACGACGCATACTGTGATTGGTTAAAAGATAGCCACCTACGAAAGCTATCATGTTTTTCTATGGTCGATCCGGGGAATTCATGAGATCAGAATTTGTGCAAGGCGCCCATGTCGCTTTACGATGCAAACGGAAACTCACAGAGGACAGTCACTATTGTGGCCTATGATACGCTGCGTTTGTCCTCTGGACTTGATCTCCCACTGAAAACCAAGCAAGAGGTGGCCGCATCGGAACGTCACGAGGTAGCTGGGATCGATATATACCACACCTAATCTACTGTTAAAGATACATGCAATGTTGTTAACAGCCCTCACAATGACACTGGATTTTGCTAAGGTGTGGTGGCTAACTCATCCTGATGATTCATTGAACTAAAATGGACAGTTGGGCGATCACACCGACAGAGTCCCTTAAACCAGGCAGGCCGATAGGTAGAAATCTGACGAACCACAGTCTCGTGTTCCTCCAGCTTGGCGGTTGGGAGAAGATTGGCATCTTTTCCGGAAAAAGTACCAGCTCTGGTTGGCGGCATCCGAAATGGATTAGCCTGCCACAATGACCGAAGTCAAGGGACGCCTGCGCTTTAAACTATCACCCCAAGTGGTTTGCGCCGCACCACTTGCGGTTCAACTCACACACCACGTCTCCGGTGTAAACCCGAAGGAATGAGACCAGTAGGTGTGTGAGTGAGGTCTTTGTGTCCAGCCGGCCAATGTTGGTTAGCCAAGTGAATGGCCAGCAGGAAAAGGAAACCCTTACCTCTCGGAAAATAAACAGAAAGAGAGATTGCAATGACAAGATCGATACCAAGAAGAAAGATATGTAAAATGTAATACAAGAAGCACTTCAGTATACGAGTGCATGTTAATGCATTCTAGAGAGGATAACGTTGAAAAACAAAACTCAAAGTTGAACTACGAAAGGATCAGACAGTCGATTCATCATTCAATACACCAGCAAAGCCCAGGAAAAGAATAGGTAGAAGATCACAGACACTCACGTTTCTGAAAAGAGGAGCGGATTGGTTGCTAAACGACCACGGTTTTGGTCGATGCAATACTTAACAAAAAACAGAATGGATACGCAGATACGACCAACCTGAGACTAACGTACTCGTTGTCTCTTCGCCGACGGTGCACTATGAGTACACTGGTGACCTACTAATCCCAAACGGCCAGCGCATTCACGGTCGCACACATCGCAATACCATATTGTCATGTCACCACGACCTATGGCACCGATCGTTCCTTTGCGTACCGCGTGCTTTTGCTCCCGGCCGCGCAATAACTGCTCCTCGAACTTGCAGACGCCCTTCCGAATCGTATTCATCCAGGCAGTCCGATTCAACGCTAAGTCTGCACAGTATCCTGGTATCTCAGCATGCACTGATACACGACAGAGAACTGCTTTTGAGTTAAATGATTTGGCTGAGAACCCTAATCGTTCCCTATCTAAGTCTTGACATGGTGGTAGAATCTCAACTCACATACGTCCATGAATACTCACAACGCCAAAAGTTCCACACTGCACCGGCTGTTTGACAGTATAAACCAGGTGGGTCGCCCTACCTGCTGCATACAACAGGGTGGATAGGCGAAAACATACTACTACTGCCCCCTGCCCCACTGTACTATCAAATTTAGCACTCAGACTCTTCCCGACCCCCATTTCGGATGATTACTCTGCAGGTCTCACAACGGATAATCATAGTAAATCTGAGTCGGCAAGTATCACCTCTTACCATT
>JTDE01021727.1:0-27866 GCA_014338405.1 Paragonimus skrjabini miyazakii | reverse complement strand
AGACCGTGTAACATAAAGTGACGCCTACTCCGCCGCCAGAGATAACGCAGAGAACCGTTTCATCAGTCATGAGACAGCCAACTAATCAAATAGCAGATTATTCCGTGGCACAGCCGAAACGGTACACGGAAATTCTTCAACGATCAACTGTCCACTAATTTCAAAACAAGACAACAATAATGGTTTCCAGTTAAAAAACAAAGGTACTTCACGATCACGCCACTTCCAACAATGACCCTACACCTATGTAATACCTCTACTCATCCTAGCTTATCAGCATTTCCTTTCACTTGAAATATCCGCCAAGCCTTACAGACACTAGACCTCAACAAGGTTCAGATGATATTATCCTCCGTTTGTTGCGGTGATGTGCATCGGATTTGATGCCTATTATAACCATTTCGTTTATCGGCTGTCTAATCAGTATACCTTCTTGTTAGAAAACCATCGTGCTTTCCGATTTCTAGACACGATAATCTTAAAGGTCCAATACATTTTACTTTCATTTTACAGAAAAAAACACCAGTCCCCCGGTACCTGAACATCTGTTGTACTAACTGGAAGGAAACAAGCTGTCTGAGGTCTATCAGCATTGATCTCGACGTCAATACCTAACAGCAGATTTCTTTGCTAAGTTATTCGCGTTTAAACTCTACCCGCCACTGATTCTCAGGTTATCCAGACAAACATTCTGTACCTCAACAGCTTTCAACCTGAGTCTACACCCATATGCACTGTGACTTGATGCATAGTTTAGAAAAAGGGTCTTTGAATGAGGTAAGCGACATTTTAACATCCGTCTTTCTTTTCCTCCAGTATTTATCTATATACGCTATAGAACACCTGTTCCAGAAATGACAGGTCAAAACACTAAGAAACTTGTTCAAAACATGCATGAAGTGGAATTTGCAGACGTCCAAACAACACCAAACTACTAGTCCTGAAAACCACTGTTAGCTTCAAAGCGGTATGTTTACCAATTATAAATTTAACCCGTATTACGGACCGCATGACAAACAACACCAACTGAAATAACTTAAACTCAGAGAGATTAAAACATTGAGTGGTTTTGAGCTCACACCTTGCTCACCATCGTAGAGAAAACATCATCATAAGGTCACATACATTATTAAGGTCGTGATCACATGTTCTAACTTGAATCGAGGAGCCACTGGCATACTGGGGTGTGCATTTAAGAGTAGAACTGCTTGTCCACATATCAGACGTTTGCTCTCGTACTAGCGCTGTATCTCTACACAGTATTGAGCTTGCCTTAAAATTTGAACAAACAAGCATCGCTGACAGCAATACCGCGTGGTTCACGAGATAAGCGGTTCAACAAACCTCACATGGACTGCCAGCCTTGACCACATTTGATGTCACTGTCCTTTGAATGGCCATCGTTCTGTATAAAGCCACTTGCCCCATTTTCAACATGACATCAGAGACTACCTCAAACCATCTAGTGTTAATTTCAAGTTGAACATCACCCACAATTGATCGCAGCTGTCGCATTCCCATAGACTTTCCAGTCGGCCCCTTTTGAAAAGAAGCACTAGGCTCGAGTTTCGCTCTCATTGGAGCTCGTCAGTAATGCATATCCTCGCCACTGCCGGGACTAGAACCATGGCCACGCTGTTCATGAGGCAACCGTGTTTACCACTGCGCCATTGACCTCACGCTAGGTACGACCGAATTATCATATGTGAACGCTCAACCACTTTCGCTTGGGAGTAATGATCAAATTGAAATTCAACTTGAAATTAACCTAATCCCCGACTACTCATCAGTAATCATCTAGTGATAGGTTGGAAAGTTTTGCCTTCAATTAATTGCAACCGTATGCGTTACTTGAAAATGGCAAAATGACTCTTGAGAGTGGGTGGTCTCGGCCACTCTGTTGTAATCGTATTCAGCGTAACCATGAGATGTTGTCTCGGTCAACAGGCACACCTTGACAGCCATGTGATTAATGTAGACCACTGATGACAATCAAGCAACTGAATCGATTGCTTCCCCATTGTCATTAAGTTGAATTTCCCGTAGTTGCGATAAGCAATGGCAATAAGCGCTAAACATCTTCTGCATCCCTCTTCATCCCAGTCTAAAATTCATAGCAAACATCGAACAAACAGCATTGCTCGCTCAAAACGTCTGATATACATCTGATGATCCGAAAGCGACAGATGGCATCGGCATGATTAAATATACGCTCATTGATTTGTTCAATAAATCAACTTTAGGGAAAAGCAATGTTATTAATGGATATTTAAAACCATTAGTCGCATAACCATTACGATGTGGTAGTAAATACAAGATCAACTAGAAACCTTGCCAGATTGCATGGGATTGTTTCATTAATAAAATGTGACGGCCTCATCGACAATGGCCTGAATGAAGACGTCGCGTGATGTTATGGCGAAGGTTTCACCAATTTAATTTCACCCTATCGCTGCAAGATCAGCTCTACGTCCTCACTTGAAATAACCGTTGCTGTATATGAGTTCACAATTGAATCATTCGTAGACAACCGTCAACATCATGGGTAATACGTATTCATTTATTCTTCTGTCTCAAAATCGGGAACAGAAAGCCCCTCTAGCACTCGGGCATGTATCGGTCGTTAAGATGTACACGGTAGGTGATTAGGGTCACCCGAAAATATCTGGATATTTGTATTGCACAAAAAGTGAACATATAGAAAAGGGATATATGCATAATCCAAAGATTCTGTATACATGGAGCGCAGAAATGAAGATAATTATTAGCAAGAAAGTGAATGTTTAGTTTGCTTGGCTGTTGAGAATTTAGAGATCGCAAATAAGGGGGATAACTTTACGAAAGTGAATTTCACTGGTTTTACTATAGGAAAGAACGAGGAATAAAAGTACTCAGTACTAGCTGAAAATAAGCGCGTTCGAGGAACCCATTCTAGAATTCTCTTTGAGCTCACGTTCATGATGATGTGCTAGTTTACGACAGTTGTTGAGATGCGGAAGGCTAGTTAGGATGCGCAGTAGAACAATGGAGTGTCGTAACAAACGAGTAGGAGTACAGGGAACTAGAGAAAGGGAAAATGTCGTTGATAAACAACAAAAATAGAGCGGAGGAGAAAGTCTAACCCTGATGGATGACGCAGTATCATCTATAAAAACTGTAGCAGAACGGCCTCCTGAGAAAAAGCCGGCTCAAGTAATCACTGTCGAATCACGTCCGTAGACACATTTTGTCGAATTTATTCGGGGGTCATGGAAATGTCAATGAAAAAAACGGAATTTCCCCGAAAGACTTTAGAGCAGACGACGAAACGTGTGAGACGTGAGTAAGAAGGACACTCGCAGAACGATGTTTCCGAAAACGACAGCGATGATCGTTAGACAATTCGTTATTCTTCGGGTAGTGTGGCGCATTTTTAGCGATAAAGGGTTACCCTTCAACAACCACACGCTAGCTGAAACTACCAGACGCAGACTCACAAGGGCGGTTAGTACAACATTTTACGCTACTAAATAACGTGTCCGCTTCATGTCCAATCCGGTTTTATGCCCACGCCTAAAAGATAAAGTACCTGTTTATGCATTCTCGTTTTGTGTATACTCATTCACTTGTTCCTGTGGAACCAGTTATGTTGGTCGCACGACCAGACGCTTATCTGAACAGGTCCGAGAACAGCACCCAGCTTGGCACAACAGTGGAATAACGAAATCTCTCAACAGTGCCATACTATCGCACCTCGTGGATTCGAATCACTCTGTCAATGTGACGGACGCATTTCGCCCAATCTAACAAGTTAAAGCCACCCAGTCGACGGCAGTGAGGCGTAGGATTCGTTCCACAGCTGAAGCTATTGGGATTCGCTTGTGCAACTCATCCCTGTGCCTCCAGGAACGGTCTGTTCAGGCTTTGGATCTGCCATGGCCAACCCCACACCCTGTTAACCTGCCAAGACTCAAGGTTTAAGTGGCTACTTGATTGCAGCGTGACACTGAACTGACTGACCACATTAACCACCCGTTCCCCGTTTACTCCCTTTAATGATTCCCCTGTAAAAGTTGTGATATGTATTTAGCCTGATGATGAATAAATAACTGAAAATGAGCTTGTTCGCTACACAGTATTTTTCATGATAAAGGATTTCATAAGTAGATGAATTTTGAGTGAAAGATATCAGAGGATCGTCAGTTGGATTTGAAAGAGTGTTGTGCATGGGAATGGAAAAAACTGGAAAATTACCAAAACTATGACAATAATGTTTAAACCAAACGATGAGTGGAATAGGTGTCAATTCAGGGGCGCATTTTTGGGAAAATGACCTCTGGGCTTGGTGGCTGTTGACTTTCAGTGCTTGTACGGTTTCAGGAACATGACGATTGATGAAAATGGACGAAGGAAACTTCATAGCTGGTCAGGGGTAGCTAGGTATGTGATTAGGAATTTCGATGGTACATGTAAAGGAAATGAATTGGACAAACACAACCATACGAAGTCGACCGGCGATTCGCAGAAGGATATGGTCGATCATAGTCAAAAACGCGAACAGACTGGTATATCAGCGCGGTGATCAATTTGGATTGCACCATGCCTCAGCATCACATTTTGTTATAATGAACATCGAAGTAAAACAATTTGTTTAAGTGCGTCATCACACGTTAAAACAAACAATCTACAAGCGGAGCCGAGCCGACCAACAAGAAAACTAAGGCGTCGGCACCAATTGTAATTATTCATTTTACTGATGCGTTTTGTCTACGGAATAACTAATAGAAACACAACAAACTGAGATTTGCTTTGTGTCAGAAGTCCTGCTTTTGATTTTGTTCTGGAAGGTAGCGACTTTTCAACAATGCAGATGGAGGTAAATGGACGGTTGAATACTCTAGCCTTATCATGACTGGTGCATGTAGCACAAAAACGTAAATAAGAGACGAATCTGATAAGGTATAATCCGCTGGTCAAATATAGAGGTTCATCCAGAGTGAAAACAAAGTAGTCGACCAATTCTCAGCTTTCGATGCTGTCAATTTACTCAGCGACTGGTTGTCCACTTTTATAATTCAGCTCCCCTAACACATAAAAACCTACAATTTCAAAGACTCCTTGGAGTTCACAAGTTGCAGAGTGAGGGAAATGAACAAGAAGTCTAGGGTAAACTTATCCTGAAAAGACAGGCGACGACAATTATAGAACAAAACAAATCATAAAAAAAACTACAGAAACAGAAACATACAAAGCTAACATGCGTGGGAATAGAAACCAAACGGGTGAGAGAGAAAACCTGAGCCTACCCAAATTCCAGCCCGTATCCGTCATGTTTCGGCATACTACAATGAACAGCCAGATGCCATAGTGAAACCGCTCACGAACATCAGCACAGGCGATTTGAAACAGATTGGTTTTGCCCATTTTGCGGAACACGTTACCCTTTAATTCAACGAACTAAACGATAAATATAAGAGAGAAACGAGAAAAGATTGATTCTGTACTCGAAATAAACTTGCTCGGAAAGTTGGTAACTTCTACAGAGCCGTTAAATGAAAGCAAATCTAACACAGTGTAAAAAAAATGGGCAGGAAATAAGTGTACATTGGTGTCACCGACTTAAAAGGTGAAAAACGTGGGATAAGAAAATGAGAAAGAACGTTATGCTTTTGGGTCAGAAGAATAGGTTAAATAAAGCAACAGTAAGGCTCCTAACGTCAACAGAAGGCGCAAATTGTTGGATAGTGTCGAGTACTCCAACACTACACAGTAAGACTGGAAGCTGTCAGGATTTGAAATGTCGATCTCGACAACGAAAGCGTACGAAAACGCAAATCATAAACCCGCCAATAATACAAACAATGAACTCATTACAAACAGTGGACTAGTGATAAAAATGAAATACCTAACAGTCACTGCATGGAGAAGATACATGTAGAACGGTAAATTAGAACATTACATATGGCCTTGACTACGAACGACCCATTTATACTAATAACATTTCGATGTCAATATACGAATTCGTGTGGACACAGTGTGGAATACGTTGGAAGAAAAAACTCAGAACTAGCTACTCATGTCACTCGGTAGACGAAAACTGCGTGATAACATCAGTCCTCCCGGACACTTCACCAACAAACAAGCAATGTCAAAAAGTAACGAAAGGAATTAAACAAGAGGAACATTTCAAAGCAGCTGAAAATACACCTAACTATGTCGGACCTCGGTGTAGACGTTGATGGAGGATACACAGCTTCCGTCTACTAAAAGTACACTGGAAAAAGGTTTACAACATTGCCCATATGACTGTCAGAATTAACCAGGAACGTGTCCTTCAGTTGGCCGAAGTCCCAGAAATTAGATGTCGTAAGTATACAAAACAACTTACACTGACATCGAGAGTAACCAATAGCATAATTTGTTCTTTTTTCACGTATGTTCCGTCCAGTCAGACTGTTTGCTCTCTGAATCCATTCGGTGTACCCTTGTTATGGGGTTTAAAAATAGTTCCGTGTACATGTTAAATCCGACTCTACAAGGTGCTATTCCGAAAGGCATGACGCGATCTAGGTGTTCTTATTGTTCAGTTAAAATAGTCTAAGGAAATCAACCGCTTCACGTTAAACAGCTCAGGGAAGATCAACATAAGGTGCGTTAATATACTCACGTTGTTTGAAATAAAGACTGTGACCAATGACTTGTTCTGCGAGTTGAAGGCCACATTCAGAGTGGTCACTTGACATAACAACAGGAAGCAGTGCGCGACTGTATAAGGGAGGGACAGAGGCGAAACAAACGAGAGATGAAACATCCCTCCAGAATACGACGCAAAACACAAAAGAGACAAATTGGGAAAAACCACCTTTCGCCTTGTCGTCCAGTTTAAATCATGCAAATATGTTGCTGTATCTGGAGTTTATGCCTATGAGCACGTAAACACAACAGAACAACTGTTAATGATACGGTGGATAACGGAACGATGGTAAACGGTACAGAATAACGGATTACGGAGTATACACGAACAATTCGTAACTTTCCGGCCAACGCAACCACCAGAGACCGATGCATGAACATAGAATAAAGACCGGCCTTCAAACGGAGCTTTTTTATGTCGCTCAGTTGGAAGACAACGTGGTTACAAACTAGTTTATATTTAAAGGCTTTGTGAACAATAAGAAAACAAGGCTGATAAGTGAACCGCACAAGAATCCAGATAATACATAGATGCACTGTACGAAAGTCCGATTTGGTCTCACAGTAACAAACGTTCACAAAGGCAACTGAACTTCTGCATACACGAGGCCCACATGTTCCAGTGGACTAATGGGTCACAGTTTCTGTTTGAACGTCCAAAACTGAGCGAGTCTTGCGGTAAGGATTAGTACGAAGCGGTTCAGATATCCACAATGACTCAGGGCACGATCGCACCAACAGTGATGAATAAATACGATGTGTTGTTATCAAACAGCACTCCCTAACACGAAATAGCTTTAAGGTATGGATACCGATGGTTCAGACGCATGTTCCGAATGCCTGACCGTCGTCACCATATCGTGCCTTGTCTATGCTCCCTGGAAAAAGGTGAATGAAAACAGTAAGATGGGCAGCTCATGATTTGGCGCAGGGAGGTGAAGAAATGGGCATGAAAGTTCGCCTACGTTGGCGCCACCTGGTTTATTAGCTGGAATTGAAAAGAGGTTGCACGTCTTTAGCTAGGGAGACCGAATTATCTAATCACAAGCAGTATTCACAGACGGGAGTGTTGTTACATTTGATGTGGCTGTCTTTGGCCGCTATAATACGTTGTAATACGAAAGGCCAAGGAAAACAGCGAAACATAAAGATTTCACGCGGTTTTACTGTTATCTTGTTCTGTGTCCTTCTGTTTGCATTTATCCATTTCATAAGCTTTGAGTAGCACTCAACCTGTCATTAAACTCGTGTGGAACAGTAATAATAATAGCCGTAAAATTGACTGCACATGAAAAATAGCACTTAAGTACACACATACAAAAACAAACTTTCAGATAAAGGGATAAAATGTGGAATCGACGTTTTAGTCTCGGTGCGGATAGGTGTATATTAACACGACTTTTTAAGTCATATGCTATCAAGACACAACCAGTTTGCTAGCAAACGCTTTAAACAGTGCTGACGATGATGATGAATATTGTTCTGATTATTGAAATGCCCTGCTCTAATCGATTTGAGACAGGAGAATGAATTTTATTCTGAGGGTGCAAATTCCGATCTGATGCAAGAAACCAACAATCAGCATGTTAAGTAAAGAACACCTACTTGACTACCACACAACCTGTTTTGTGTGAAACAACAGCGATTCATTAACGTTAGTTAGCGACAGCTCTGTGACATTGACTTTGATCATCACGCGGACAGCAGTGGAATTAAGAACGATCAGTCTCAAATGTCCCTCCAATGTTACAGGTAGCCTAGCAACATAACCTAGAAGCTGATTGATCATACAGATGACACACAAGACAACAATCGCCTCTTGTAAGAAAAAAGACTAACCTTCCAACTTAGAATTGCACATTGACCGTTCAACGTGAAAGCAGACTTCCCGCCAAAAATGCTCCCACCAGAACCCAACAGGCGACCGAGCGTCCATCATTCCGCACCATGCAATTAGCCATTCCGGCAATGACAGATTCAGAGCACAAGTATGTGTTTTACCCACAATGTTCAGCCAAACCTCACATTTCTGGTGGTCTAATAGATAGGAGATTGACTTGTAACAAGAAGGCTGTCAGTTCAAACCCCGTCAAGACTACTTTTGTCTGGTGGATTTAGAAAACAGCGAAACTGAGCGTGTGACCGCTGCCCGTATAAGAATGATCAAAGTCAACGATGTTTGAAAGATGAATGTGTTTTCAGTCTCACATATGTATACTGTTAAAAATGACACCTGTGTATGCCTAAAAATTAACATATCCGGATCACTCAATAGCACACGTAAAACTGCTCTAAAAGACCGGAGAATAAAAACAACCTGAGCGCTCCGAACAGATGGCACAAACACAGCTTCTAAGGTTGAGACGCGTTGACTATTGTCAGCAAACGAGTGGCAATATGATAAAGAGCTATATAAGGAAGCAGAAGCAGACCACTGAACCTACTCGGACATACTAGAATCCACCAGGATGTTTGTTGCACACACTTATTAGGCGTATTTAATGAACGTTGGAAACAAGATATTGAGTTGGGGCTTCATAGATTATCACTTTAGATTCACACGTATGGCTTTAAGCTAGTACCCAGCAAGGGCCTCGCTGTATTACAGCACACGGGCATCTGTCGGCCATAAACAGTCAACCTGTTTCAATTTAACTGGGAACAGCCATAGTTGCCATATATCAGCCACAAAATCGTACAATCGGTGGGTCGTGCGCCGCTACCACTGAGTTACTTCGAGCTCGAAAATAGACTACTCTCTCTCTCATACACATATATCAGTAGACGGCAAACCAACCCTTTTTGTCAGGTTACATCTTAGAGTCGTAACTGGGTGAACTGGCTGGGCAGCGCAAGAGTAATTAACGGTCTGACCATACCAAACTGGATAAGAAAACCTGGAGCCTTTAACTCAAGAATGCTGATGTGGTATCTTCTGGGCTATATGAAATGTGTTTATCATTTTGTCTTCGAAGCAGTTCAAAGTCGCGTCCTCTACCCAACTTTCGGCTCGCACAATCAAAACTCAAAAGTTGTCGGCTGTTTGAAACCTATCGAGTATGTTATGAATATAAGTTATAACCGTGCACAGTACTGTGAAGAAAATGAGAAGTGATGTGTATGCATTCACACAATCGGTAAACTAGTAAAAAACAGTCTCGATGAAGCCGCTTCACAGGTTAACGGGCTACTCACATCATAGAATACTATATGTACAAATACATGCTTGTAACAAAAAAGCCAACTTCCAAGCGTACTGAAGAAAAATTTCACCACCAAGTCTTTTCAAAAGGAAACACTACACTCGTCAAACCCGGACGGGTTGAAATTGCAGTCACTAAATTTGCTCAGCGACTTATTTAATACTGCTAAGTAGTCGGGCATTCGGTTAGCACAAATTGTGCATCACTCTAATGTGATTGTAAATGTCACATTCTGATAAACTTTGGAGCCAGGCTCTTCTGGAAAGAAAAACTATATCTAAATTTCATAAACAGTGCGAATCCGTGAACAACCAAGATGTAAACCCTGGCCCTCACGGAAGGCTATACGATTGGAACAAATGTAATCACATACCCGTCTGCTAATAAGTAACCTAAAAACATTGATTGACAACCTTCGTCAAGTCCTCCAGGATCCGCAGAACTAAATAGCCATGGCTACAGAGTCAAGATCCTACTAAATACAAAACTGCCCACTATTGTACTATAAGCCTCACAGCTGTATGATACAACGAAATCACCAGCCACCGTCTGTAGCGAACGGCTGCCGTCTAGTCCATTTAATGCTGACGACACGAAAACTTACACAGGCAAATCAACGCAAAACAATACTGGAAAAGCAGGTCGCGCACCAACCCAAACGTGTCCCCGGGCCGTGAGGGAAAAACCGGGTTATCGAGTGGTGCCGGTTGTTGTTGTTCAGATCGAGACCCATTGGCCCACGAGCAATTCCTTCGCAGCCGGCTTGATGTATGCAGTAAATCATCCAACGCGTCTTGACAAACAGCAGAGAGTAAACGATCAGCGACCTACATAATGAGATGAATGAGAGTGAGCGGTGTGAATACCTCCAGTAAATTAAAGAATATGTAGATCTTGATCACCGATTGCGTTCGAATCTCATGATAGGCGACTGAGCTGTCCACTTTGAGAAGCAGAATTGTGCAAATCCATAGGAGTGAAAAGCGAACGAGATCACGAACTTCGTGACTATACAACAAACGCATATCAAAAAGGTTCATCAACAAAGGAGAACGTCTGCAAACAAAAAAACAAAAGAAACAAGAAGCATGAAAGTTGAGGAATGTTGGTGCTGTCTATACAGGACATGAATGACTAAACAGGATGAGAACAAAAATACCACTGAGAAAAATGTCAGTCCGATGCCAATTTGTTGCAGTAAGTTGCTAGGGGACCCTGTTAAAAGCGACATCAGCGACTAATAGATGGTCTCAAGGCTAAAGACAAAAAGTACCCGGATTCAGTTAGTCCGTTTCTTTAAAAAACCAGCGTGCGTACGTTGATTTGAAAGACAGTTATTGGAAACATGGCGTAGCGCCGCTCTTGGGGAGCACACCAAGTACCAAGAAGGAAGTAAAATTAAGAGTCTAAAGAAGTTTAAGTTTCTCAAGGGACCAACTAACGACATTTGGGGGAAGGTCGTTTCAGCGGCTGATAACCCAGTAAGAAAGGAATTGATGTGTAAAGAAGGTCCCAGGTCGAAACTTGTAGTTTTGTCGTGCCATGTACATTGCTATCAACCGACAAGATATAGAACTTTTCGATCAATGCTTTTCTGTTACCATGGTGTAGTGATCAGGCTTGCGCACTGCATCGATAAAGAGGGCTGTGTTGACTAGGACTGGTTCTTGCAGGAACAACGTTGTCAGACAGGCTGAAGTGAACTGGTCAGACGAAAAGAGGATGCACTCGCGAGGCTGCATATGGCACTACTGATAACGTGGCCGTACACAGGTAGGGGAACACGATCATATGAGCATTTAACGCACCTATCTCCATAATTGTGGCATTGTAGTTTATCGATTCAGGATGAACGCGGTGACAAAACGTACCTTATAAAAAATGAAATTACGATCGTCGAACGGGTAGCCTTAGCCATCAGCGTGCTGACTGAAACGGCGAAAACATTTTCGGTATCCTTCAAAATACTGATACAGTTTGGATTACATCTACTGCACGCAGCACTGCTCAGAATCAGACATCAATGTCTTATTCACAGCGCCCTCGGGCTAGTCAGGTCCTTCACTGCAGGTTAGACGTTTGAATCGCAAACTCGGGGTAGGGTTCAAGCCAACCCCTTCTGCAACGTAAACGACCGGGATACATTGGAGGCCATCGTTCTCCCGATAATGACACTGTTCATTCGTTATGTCACTCTCCTTCCAATTTGCCTTCCGAATAGCCTACCCTCCCTGTGCCCTCGGGTGACAATTGTCTCTTAAAGTCAAGACGACTGGTAAACACTGGCGCTTGCAGTATCCGCATTCACCTATGAGTTAGTCACCAGGCTGCTCTGGCATCTGCTGTCTCAAGTCTGGGGCTGCACACATGCTGTGTATCAGAGATCTGAGTCTACGATTCTACCACTGTGATTCACTTCAGTTCAATTCTAGATAAGTCAATCCAAGCGGTTTTCTATCAGGATCTCTGATAATAACGAACCTGAATCTCGTGGCCGAACTGAGGTGGGAATCGCAGTGAGTTCCAAAGCTGACCAGTGTTTACTTGATTAGATTCCTGTGAACAATTGTTTATGTTCTATGAGACTCAAGACATCGGTTAAACTCTGCCAACGCAAATCAGAAGTGTACTGTATTACATCGATGCACGTTCCAACGGACAGCTGTTCGGATGCTCCACATACGCGTTCTACGACACCCAAGTTGACCTTCTGAATCAGATCAAACACTCCAACATTATCATACTAGTCAGCTATTTTAATGCTCAATTTGGTCGTCGTTATACAGAACAGAAGTGGTCGGGAAGGATTTTTGGTGTCCAGGCATAACACACTGAAGACGGCGAAAGGCTGCTGCAACTGCGCGCATCTCGCGGTCCCTAGATTTTGAGCGTCACACTTCAACACAGAAAGTGGCATTGTGTTATAAGGAAACTTCCCTGCGCCTCTCAATCGTGGACACTAGACAGTGGCGCCAATCTGCTCATCATCATCAGCGAAGCCACGAACTTGACCAAAAGGTGTTATGGCTAGAGCTGCCGCTCACCTCAACAGTGACGTGGAGTATCCTGAAGGAAAACGCTACTAAGAAGTTTGAAAATTAATAAAAGACTAAGCGGAAGAACTATAAATAGTATGGATGCAGGTAAGCCATTGACTGCGACACACCGTCAACTCGGATAGCGCCTCTAACCAGCGGTTTGAGTGATCACGAGGACCCCATACAGACAGGCGACACCTACCCACTCTACTCAATGGAGCAGTCAGGGCCGTCATATTTCGTGACCACTTTGTCGCTTGACCACCATGTGGTTTTACCCAACCGTTGGTGGTCTCAGTATATAATGCTCAGTATGGTAGACGCTCAGATGGCATACGAAGTACGTGACTTAACCATCGCAAGCTGTGTACCGTGATTAATTGACCAATTGATCGCGCATCTCCAGCGTTTTGGAATAGTCACCGGCGAACTGCCGTATTGCTCGCGCGATCAGTCCACTTAATGTGGGCTATTTGACGGAGACAATGATGGCCAAACACCGCAAACTTATTGATATCTTCCTTGCGAACTGGCCACGTTTCCGCCACTCTGCTAAAGACAGACGTGCATTTTGGAGCAACCATCTGCACACTTGGTGATATTATTGCGCGTACCCGTTTTGTTTTGTCATTTTTCCAAAGGTCACACACTCGTAAATGCAAGTGACTTAACTGGCATTCGAGTAAGGGAAGTGTATGGGACGCTTACCAGGAGACATTGGTGAACAAATTGCACAGTTCGACTCAGTTACAAGAGCCTAACGAACACCGTGGTCAAACTGCAGTAGCCACGAAAGGATGCTGTGAAGAGGTATGTCCCGAAGAAACTGTGCAGTTGCAACGAAACTGGATTTCTGACGTCGATAAGCCACACGAACGAGCGTCGCTCGATTACTCCTGGCTCTGAACAGACAACGGAACGCGAATGGTCAGCTACCGCATGCCAAACGGTCCTTCGTCGGCAGCAGAAATAGTCCTGGAGCGCAGGTTATTGAAAGGTAACAAGGCTACTGGACCAGACTTCCTCTCTCCTTATCTTTCCAAGGACGGTGGGGATAGGCTGATATCAGAACTGACAAAACTCCTCCAAAAGATTTGGGAGACTGAAGAGGTACCTCGTGATTGGTGCTTATCAACAGTAACTTCCGTTTTCAAAAAGGGGGTCCAAAGTCTATGTGACAACTACAAAGACATCACTTTAGTGTCTGTTACATCCGAGTTGCTTACTGGCCATATAATATGTCGGTTCACTAAGCCCGGAGAAAATCAGACACGTGAAGAACAGGCAAGATTCCAATCCGTTCGGGGGTACATTGATATCATTTTTACATTGCGACGGATCTTAGAACATCGGCATCCTTATCAGCAGCCAATGATCACGGTCTTTTTAGATCTGAAGGTTACTTTCGATTCGGTTGCTCGTAACGTTCTCTGGAAATGCCTTCTTCGCCAGAGAGTACAAGGGAACTATGTCAATCTGTCGATATCATTGTGTGCTCATTCTGAAAAAAGAGTGAGAGTTTGTGGACAACTGTCTCAGGCGTTCATCACGTCTAGTGGTGTTCGTCAAGGATGTCCGACGACATGTCGCATCCTGGACGACTTTTTGGAATGTACGCTTGAGGAATCCAGTGAGTTTGGCGTTAAGCTCCCTGGCGCGAAGTTGACCGGTATGGAGTATACGGATGACATTGTCTTACTTAGTTCCTCTGCCGAAGACACGCAGATCATGTTGAACAAGTTCAGTGACTCAACTCGTCTGACCAGTGCTTAACCGCATCAAAATCAACCTGCAGTGCACTCAGATCATTAGGATTACCGGCTTTTCTGTCGTCAACGTAGAGGGTAGAGCTGCTAGAACTACTATCTGGAAAACCTTTGATGTAAATAAGGAACGAAACAGGACCGAGCACTGAACCTTGAGGAATCCCCGCTGAAAGCAAGGAACGAGGTGAAAGATCTGACCCAGTTTTATCCTTAAAAGTCTTATTGTCAAGAAAGGAGATAAACCCGTGAAGAACCTCTTCTTCGATGCCATATGTTTCAAGTTTGCGCTTAAGAGGACCACGTGGGACAAAATCAGAAGCACTGGCGAAATCGAAGAAGATTGCATCTGAGATAAGATCATTGTCTTCGGTCCGCGTTAAGCTGTCAATGCAGATGAGCACATTTGTTAGGCAAGACTGGTTAGAAACGAAGCCATATTGGTTGGAAGAATAAAGATCATTTGTTAAGAAGTGCTTGAGGTGACGTGTTTTAATAAGTGTTTCATTATTTTGCACGGGATGCTAATAAGGCTAACTGGCTGGTAACTAGCAGAAGAGTATCAATCGCCGGCCTTGGAGAGTGGGGTGAGTATGGCTTCTTTCTGTGCATTAAAGAGTCTACTTGAACAGCTTATGAACCATGGGTTACCGAATTTCATTTCGGGAAGTCTTATGAATAACGCAGCTTGAATAAGTCCGCGATTGTTACAGATAAATGTTTTGCAAACCCGCGGTTCCGACCGTTGGGAAAGTTTGCAGCAGAGGTGTGAGCGCCTGAATACACTTGCTTTTCCTTTTCACCCGAATTATGGTGTATTCGGTGAGGATCGAGACGGCCACACTCGTTATGAACACCACGTCGCGTCTGAAACCACTTCTGTATTGATAAATTAGCACTTGGAGGGAATATTTAGCATTGATGTGACCGCAAACGAGGCTAGGCATGCGAAGTTGTTTATTGCATGAAAAACCGTACACGCTATGCTAAAACATGGGACCACGAACGCGTACACTTATCTGCACGATTGAAGTATATTCAAACACATTGGGCAGCAGTACATTGTCGTTCGCACGTCCCTCATAGTGCGTACACGATATTCCAATAGCCGGTTCTGGTCCATCGTCTTCCCGACGTTGATATTTGTCATTTAGTTCCCAGATGTGCGCAAGATACTACTTACAGACGAAGCTGACAGTTATACAACAGTATGAAGATGTGCTTCGAACGCACCACTTTGCAGATGGACACGATATTAAGGTCTTCGAATCCTAGCTTCATCAGTAGTGGTGGACAACTATGATATGTGTGGTCCCCCTCCAAAAGTGACAGCACGTCGGAGACATTGCACCAAGGCATGGTTTACTTGAGCGGACGCAAAGCGTAAAGTAACGTATGACTACACTTCGGAGTTAGTTGTGTGATCGAAGCACGAAAGAGGAGTTGCTCATGTAAAGGGATTTCTTCTGAGCTGCACCTTCATCATAGTCCTTGCTGTAGGCAGTCTCCCTCATTATTGGTGTGAGAATCAGTACCAGGCGGTGCACTGGTTAGCTGAAGACGATTCTAAGAGAACACGAGAATAGGGTGTGCGACAAGAATGAGTGTTGATGCAATCGGATTATCGTGTTAAGGCGTGCGAACGATTGCAGATGGGGAATCGCTGATCTACTGGTATTTCTTGGCGATATGCAATTAGACACGCCGATCAAATGTTGCACAACCACTAATATTAAGGTACTTGTGAATTATTGATGCCGTCCAACCTAAGTACAAATCGATCGATCAATCAAGACAGGGGCAACATGTAGCAAACAATCTGCTGTCTTCAGCCTTTTAACCTGGGCGCTTTATTCTACCCAATACACCAGGTTGCGCGCGGGTTTGTAATCTTCAAGCTGCCTAGACCTAAAGAGTGACAAATCAATTGGACGGAACCCAACAGACCGCAGCTTCTGCATCCAACCAGACTTTACAGCTAGGTTGATTTGGATTCTGCTTTGATTAGAGATAATCAGTAGTGTACACCTCTGTCTCAACCGAGATTTAGACTCTGACCTCCATGTTTGAAAAACAAGCGCGTTAATGAAGAAGTTCTTGATTTTACAACCGGATTTGTTCAGTTGAACCACGTTCCACACTAGGCAACGCGAGCATTAATCATAAGCCACTGTGACTGGACAGTTAGCTATAATAACTCGGTTGTGCGTAATTTGAGGTCAAAAGTGGAGTGATGAGGTTTCGGCTTTTAGGTCAAAAAGCGTTCGTTGCTTTGTAACATACGAGGCCACATGTAGAATTAACATTGACAGGCTGCCCAAACCTAAGCGAAAGATGTAAGAGAAACCAGACTCGAACTGTGATTGGTAGACAGGCGTCATTCTTAGTGAGTCTTCTTGAATTCGACATTGAAATGCCGTCGACCAAAACGAGTATATAATTCAAGACTGCGGTTGAAACCCTGATTTATGCCTGATTTGACCCTGATTCCCCTACTCTCTATGATAGGACGAACACTGGTGGAACTGGGAACATGAAAATGTGTCGCAAGATAGCTCCAGTGTACAGCATTCAGATTAATCACGTGAAAAGTCACTGAGGGTACGTCAACATACAAAGCAATCAACAGAGGACCATGGCTGATTTAACACGAACAAATCAGCTGTCATCACCTTGAACGACGATCAAGTTCGTTAACTTTCTACAACCGTCCTAGCAAACGCGGTTCAGAGGATTCAACATAGAAGCAATAAGAAAACAAGAATGAGTGAAATTAAAATGTAAGTTGATATAACTGAATCCAGGCTGCCACGAACGCTTCTGACTTCATTTGAACAACACAATAGTGTAAAGTCCTCAAACGGATAACCAAAGCATGTGACAGCAAATACCAACGTAGACAAATTAGTATGTGACAAACAAACATCAGAGAAGATAGATAAAACTGCGCACACAATGGTGTAGCACATCCCATAGTAGTGTCAGGATGTGCCCGAACCACATCTATTAAGTTCTCCAACGTAACTCTAATTGCGATCCTGAATGATGTTAGCGCTGAGCCATTTGAAAGTCATCATGTAAAAAAGGTAACATACTGAACGGCAGGAGGAGATAAGATACTTCACAGGTTTAGCTGGTTAATGAAATGACAGAAATCCTTTTAAAAGACGGCTAACGTACCCATATACAGACTTTCGAAAGAAGCGAGGGAATCCCATGAGAATATGAGCCACCAGACGCAACACTGTTAACGTACAACGAAGTGGTAGGAATGTATAAATAACGAGTAGTTGATCCAGACACTGAAGAAGACCATAAGTCATGAACTGGAAAAGAGGGGAACAGTAAGAAAAAGGAGGTCACATAACACTTTTAGTAAACTTAGAATTAAATAAACAGTTTGACGCTAGGACGGTAGGGAAATTCATAACCCTAGAATGGCGAAATTAGTAGCCGTCATAATCGGAAACAATAGTGGTTAAAATTGCATAAAATCGGTTCGGAATAGATTGAGAACTGTAGAATTATGTAAACCGTTAGACAAAAGTGGAGCAAATACGACAAATGCAGAGCCCTTGTCCTCCGCTCGTTGCACTTTGCGTATATGCACCCCCGTCTCAGCATCTATCCTGTAGATGAGTAACTCTTGACGAATACTAGTCAGTTTTTAACGTAGCAGCCAGGATGATAGCATAAACGTCCCTTAAATTTCTCGTTTATATTGCCAGGGATTCGGGTCACATCTGCCGAAGATTATTACACCGACTCTTTCATGCACGTTGCTAATAGACTCCGCGGTGTGTTCTTGTTCGATCGGCCGCATGCTTTCGCGTCCATTCGCTCATAACACGACTCAGGAACAGGCGTCATGTCCAATCCCCAATGGATAACCAACGATGACGCACCAGAGACAATGGCCTTTCCTAAGCCTCTAGCCAAATGAACCAACATAGTAACATGACGTAATCACACGCAGCCGAAAAACAAACAAGTCCGTAGAAAAAAAGTACCCTATCTACGCGAAATGTCCAGTGCATCTGGTTACAATAAATTTTGCATGCACATCATTTTGTGAGATTGATAAAACACCAGAAATCCAAAACTGGAGAACAACCACGACATAAATTTGACTTTCGTGATTTTAACTATGACCAGCTATCACGTAAGTCTGTCTGAAAGCGTGAAACACGACCTCAGTATTAACGGATGCAATGGCTAGTTCACATAAGATGAAATCGTCAGCATGGTAAACTACGCACCACTTAGAGTACAGTTGACCAGTGTTGCTTTGAGATCGTTGTATAATAGATAAACAATAAGTATGTTACAAGACGTAAAGCAAGATGAGGGAAAAGGTTGGACTAAATAGCAATGAAGTGGAGGTTCAAGAGGAAGGGTAAAGTGAGACGACTGAAGCGAAACAAAATCCACAATTGCTGCCAGAATTCCAGGTGTGAAGTCGACACGTACCGATTCGAAATATTTTGGTACTGTTACAAACGTGTAAACGCGATTATTGAATGGTCCACGATCGTCGGCACCGGATTGCTCTTGTTTCTTGCGCACAGATTGTGTCAGCTCTTCCTTCAAATAGGAACCAAAATCGAATTCTAATAAAACAAGAACGGAACAAAAAACCAAGTGACCACAATATCATAACTCCCATACATCATCTGTATAGACAAATAACAGTTGGCTCACCGATGAGAAATTTTTTTAGCTTTTGCGATCTGATAAACTATAATATTAAGATTCTTCCTATCAACTGAATCAAGGGTCAGTCTGTAAGTTCCAGCCAATGGACGAGTGTGAAATAACAGAACAATCAAACCGTCATTGACGAATTTACCGTTAACTTCCTAGTAATCTCACCAAAACAGCATCGTGACGGAACGTTAACCACATATAGATAACTATACCAAGCTGACGATGGATTATCGAAGGCAGACTTTCGTCTACGTATACTCCCCAATACCACAGAGTATATTCAGAACAACGAGAAGGCCAGGTGTACGAGCAGATATGTATGAAAGAGGAGTGACTACAATTGACGTGACTAAACGCCCAGACTCAGCCACCACTTCAATTAGCTAAACAGATTGTCGCAGCTGTAGTAACTAAGGTGCATTTCTGTGGGTATCACAAACGCTGTACATAAATGAGGATATGCACACTTATATAACATGTACTATCCTAATACACCCAAGCCTGTCTAATGTAGATCCTTGAAATACAGAACTCTTTGAAAAGTAGCTACTTTCACAACGTCCTGTTTCGATTTTTTTTAATCAAAACGTAGTACTTTGAAAACTAGCAAATCCCAAAATATTCCCACGCTCAACCGTGACGGCTTCCACATTTTTTGTGCGCGCAGGACAGTATAGCGTGATAGTTTAGGGTTAAGGCGTCTGTAGGATATTGTTTCAGTTTGGATCGGTCAGTCACACCTTTAAGCACTCGCCCATTGGATGACTTCTGACGTCGTCTTGGGTTAGATGAGTATACAGTACTGGGACCTATTGGAAAATGACTTAATTGATACAGCCTAACTCGTGGACCATCACGGCCGACCAACCTCCACACTTTGAATGGTAAACGTCAATGTAAATTAGTGATTTATTCAGGCCCATTTGCGCACTGATCAACAGAGCAACAAGAAGCTTTCGATCAGGGAAAAGTTGCAAATTTAAAAAAAAAAATACGTCACTTAATTCCTAATGGCCAAACCTATGGGTGTATCTTGAAAGGCAGTCCAAAATGTCACACCGATCAGGACTGCTTTCAGAAAGCACGTTGGAAGTGGTTTGTCTCGAAGTAGGTGTCACTTACGATAAGAACATATATATTCGACGAGGTTGACGAAGCTGTTTGCTGGTAGTTTGTGCAAATGTTTGAAAGATACGGTTAAATGCTTGTCGTTTAGAACACTATCCGTGAAAAGGCAATGGGCGGCGCCAACATATTTAATGTGCAAGAGTTTAAAACACCTAGACGGTGGTTTCACTACTGGGGGCCTGCAATGGGTTTAATTCACATAAAGCAAGCTTGATTAGTCATAATGACTAACTGCAGATCTGTAGAGAAATGTCCTGCAGGATGTGGCTGATAATTTTACATTCAACTTTCTCAGTGTTCTACTGAATTACAACACAGTTTGTCCGAGAAACCGTTGGCAACAGACTACGCGAATATTTCCGAATCGAAAGCTTATGAAAACAGGCCGATGCTAACGCTGTGTTGTAGGATGACCGAAAGGAAGTTTTCGCCCTTGGTTATGGGAGAGTATATAAATCTGCGATGGTTACGTGGCGTGGTTGCTGAATAAGTTTCAGGTTTGCACTCGTTCCCGGAATACACAGACGACTCGTTCCACAGTTGCTACTTGGTGATCTAAGAGAAAAAATGAGCTGGACGAGATAGAATCTTGCCTTCTTCTGTTCAATACCAATGCCCACTTCACTGGTAATAGCAACCCAATACTTCCGTCTCCAACCCTCACCTCCGTTCTACGACCCTCGGATCAAGACTTTTTCTCCGTGTACTCATCAGGCTAATTAAACACTGACCCAATTCCAAACTGACAACTCTAAAGGTCACTCTATATATCTAACTGACCTCCAGTTCACATCTGTTTCAAATAATTGTGGGAGGACTAGCTTTTGATTTTACTCGCTTGACAACAAGGATGATACAACTTGTCGGGTAATTAGCCTGATTATGAATAGCCGGGAACAAAATGTTCGTAAAAACACCTCCAGCTATGAAAACAGTAACGAGGGTGATAAGGAAAATCAGGCAATTGAGATTGCCGACTGCGCACTGCAACCAGCAAGACGCCTTAATTTCACTTACAGCTTGAATGCTTGTTTGCAAAATGTGGGCACCTTGATGTTGAATGTTTGGATATAGACGTAGCTATTTATAGTTATTAGATCTTATCCTTTTCTGTTGTTTTCCCTCCTGGTCAAGGCTTCATTTTTTCTTCATGGTTGTATGACAATTAAGCACCAGTGAGAGCTACTGATTTACTGCTGCCTGTGATGATGATGATGATGATGATGATGATGATGATGATGATGAATCGGATGGTAATGGCCTCGGCAACAGCAAACATTCAGACTCGCACCACTGAAGATCGACTTCCTGGTACTCGGTTGCCAGAGGAATAGTTACAGCAAGTAAACTGAGCGACCATCGCGTTCGAAACCACTGACAATCAGTAGCTGTGGATATCCGTTGCCCACCCAAGTGAATTTTCTCACCGGTAATCGACAAGGTGCTTAGTTCGATTACTTGCCCACCCAGTTGGGAAGCTGTAAGGTCAACATGAATTGTTTGTAAATACGAAGGGATAGGCAGATGTGCTTACTTATAGCGCCTCGACGAAATGCAAGAAGTACCTCTCAATGTTCACACGCAACGCCTCAAGTCCCAACTAGTGGCACAATTATTATGGTACAGTGATCCAAATGAGCTGGGGTTCGTATAAAGTATATGCTGGAAACGTTCTTTAGCAAATGAAATGACCAGATTCAATGTTTATATCCGGCCCAACTGGTACGTGGATTGCGATGGCGAAGGCGAAAGTAATGTGATAAACGATTGACTGAACAAGTTAACAGGGTTTCCTATCCGTGACGGATGTCGGTATGGGTTTCTCAAGAGGAGTAATGTGTATGTGACTGACCGAGGGCAACAAGGTCGGATTCATCCTAGTTAGTCTGTGAATAGATCGTGAGCACACAATATCCGATAAACTTTCGACTGAGGATAAATTGGAAGTGATTTTGCCACGCGACGAATTGCAGTACAACTAAAAAGACAAGGAGCACACATAACGTGAAAAGAAGTAACAATTTAGGCTGAAGGGTAGTCCTTACAGAATGCTTCGCAATTCTGGCGAATTGTCTAAATGATAGCACCATAGGACGGTAGCTCAATAAACAAAGTTTCAGGCCTTACGTTTTGTTTCGGCTTGGAAGCACTTTTCGAATTTTTATAGCAACAAGGTCATTATTGCAAACACGTAAACATATCCATGGGTTGTATACGGAATGACCTTAGAGGCTACTCAGTATGCTGTGAACTTTCAATAACTGATGTGAGAATTTCTTTTCCAGCCAGATGCAAACATTCAAAATGTGACGTGCATTCAATGTACCAGAATACGTATGAAGAGACAGACAGATGGCAGTAGTGCTCCTTTTGCTACAGCGAAGTAAATTTGGCATTTTGACGCATCCCATGTGCAGTCAGAATGTCGTCAGTTATTAGAACAGTCGGGAACCAGCAGTTCATTCTTGGTTGGATGGTAACTATCAGCTAGGACGCGCATATAATAGCAGCCGCGTCATTCTACACTATACGGAATTAATGCAAAAAGTTATCTTAATTCATTTGATTCAGTTGTGTACATGATATATCAAGTCCAAGTCAGCTGTGTCAAATATACGCAAACGCAGGGACCTGCTATATATCCGTTGTACAACAGTGGAATCCAAGATGCACAGAAAAATGTGCAACCGGACTGGGACGCAGTTTATGAGGTTTTAAGAGGCGCTGCATATTAAGGGTGTTGCACATGTAGAATCCGGATATTCATGAATCAAGCTTCCATGACATGCATCGTGTGCACTGTCTCTCTGAACACCTTCATTTTAATAACTGTCATTTATTTATACACTACTTACAAACGAACCCCTGACCCAGACACAGGACACTATAAGTTTCGAGATGGTGCGAATATTCGGACTTGAATGTATTATACAAAGGATAAAAGCAAAAACCATCCCCTTTCATTCCTATCTTCAAAAAGCTGTATCAGAAGCTTATAATTGAAAATAGTATCAGCATATTTGCCAATAACGACCAGGATCGGCGGCATCCGAAACGGATTAGCCTGTTACAGTGACTGAAGTCCAAGGATATCTACGCTTCAAACCATCACCCCAAGTGACTTACGACGCACCACTTGCGGTTCCACTCACACACCAGGTATCCGGTGTAAACCCGAAGGAATAAGACTGGTAGGTGTGTGAGTGAGGACTTTGTGTCCAGCCGGCCAATCCTGGTTAGCCAACTGAATGGCTAGCAGAAAAAGGAAATCTGTATTTCCCGGAAAACAAACAATAACGGCCACACCGTCACAGCTACCAACATATCGATGCTTAACCTTAATAAAAATGGTAAGCGGTCGTCCGCAGTATACAGCTACACCAAAAAGAGCTGACTTCATTAATAAAACCTCCAGATCTAAGTTTCATGAATCAACCCCAATCTGTCTTGCAAACAAACAAATTTGCAACCGTTAACCTACTGACAACCGCTTTCATTTTTTACTGCACTCTACATCAATAGCCTGCAAGGTACAACAGACAAGTGGTTGGAAATCTTAGTGAACTCTTCAATCGTCTGTTGATAAACAAAAAGCAAGTGAACTTGTTCAATCTTCGGTACCAAATATCCACTTTATAATTTCACCATTAATCCCTCACTGGTGTCGCTCGATGGATTCAACTAAGTGCCCACACTGAGGATCGAAGAGTTGAAGAACTCCTAGGTTATCCGCCCTCAGCGGTCCATCATCGTCATCATCATCATCATCATCATAGACAGCAATACATCAGTGGTTCACACTGATGCTTAACTGCCACAAAACCAGCAGGGAAAAGAGAAAGCAAACCCTGTACAGGAATAGAGAGGAAGAAAAAAGGAAGGGGACGGAAAGAGACCTAACTACTAAAAATAGCCACGTACATATTCAAATATTCAACATCAAGGTGCTCACATCTTGCGAACAAGCATTCAAGTTGTAAGTGAAAGCAAGGCATCATTAGCAAGACAGCTTCCTTACAGATTTCACTGCCAAACAACGACAACATTCACGCCACTGAGCTCGATTAGCCGCCATCTCACCTAAAGTCTCAAACCACCAACTTCGTGAGTCATGAGGGCCCCAGACCAGGAGAAGAGCCCGATCTACAGTGGCCAATCCTTCGTGAACGATTTCATTTCTCTGAGCCAGGTCACCATCTGTACACCTCGCATTTTACGCCAGTCGACCGCAGCGTCGGTAAACAGTGTTCCGTGTAGCAGACGACTAGGTAGCATCCTTACTACATGACAACCATCTAAGTCTGTGCAAATGTAAGGGTTGAACAAAAGAATTCGTTTGACAATCAGTGCCAAATATTCTTTGGTGCCACCCGACACGAGTGATCGAACACAGACATCAGTGGTCAAATACATTAAGACAGTTCACGTATTCTACCCTGATGGGCCATGTTTCGCTGCCGTAAAGTAATACAGCCCTCACTGTCACCTTATATAGGCGACCTTTAAACATCAAAGAGAGACCTTTCGTCGCCAGAGGTGTCCCAAATTAGCGATAACTGTACTAGTCTTAGAGATACGCGATTCTGCTTCATTCCCTACACTTTCGCCGCCGCCGATACGGCTTCCTAAGTCACCTGTAGACGGAGAACTTCTAAAAAACTTTGCATCAGTCTATCCCAAGTTGACAGGATCGTGGAAAAGCTATGAACTACAAGTTTGCGAGCGTTATGGCTACAGGTACGTCAACAAATACAGGTAAATCAGCCTCAAAATGTGAAAAAGGTTAAAACAGCAGGCGAGTCCAAACGTACCTCGAAATGGATTTCGTACGTCCCATTCTGAACTAGATGCGGCACTTGGCGGCTTAATCGACTCGGAGCCCATACAGAAACCTGTGCAATGAAAAGTACATCAAAACAGACGAGTAGCACAATCGACGTTCGAAAACGATTAAGACAGCAAATGAGTGACGAAAACACTCTTCTGTTTGCTTCATACTTAATGGAATCTGCAAGTTTGCACAGATACCACGAGTGTTTGCAGGAAATGCACAGAAATGCTTCTTATAGATGGGAGTCCAGCCTTGATCTGAGGGCTGTTGGATCTGTTACGGAAACTCTGGGTCGCTCTAGTTGATTGTGGTTTGGTGAACACTATCCTAATTTTCCAAAACGGCTTACGTAGTTTTTATGCCAACCAGTGGAGGAGCAGCCTGGTTTCTATTGCGTCTAAGCTGCTTACAGTCACTGTAAGTCATAGCGCAACCTGTGAGGCCAATATCCGCGAAAAGCAGGCTGGGGTTTGCCTTGGTTGTGGTTCTAAGAATCATATCGTCAAACGCTGTCAAGTGCATGAGCTCCGCCATTCATAATAAAGACCTACAATTGTTGTCTTCTTAGATGTCAGAGGGGTTCATGATTTATTCAACGAAGCTGCGTTCTGGGATTGTCTATGGAGACGCGACATGGTTACTTGGCCCATCCTTTCTTATACGACTTTGCAGCAGACGAGATCAGAGTGCGTCTTCACAGACTGCGAAGACGATGGTGTGGAAGTGCTTCCATACACTCGACTTCCAGACATAACGCGCACAAATATTATTGCCCGGATATGAGCGGGTTCACGTGGAGTCCAACAGATTTTGGACAGACTGGAAACCTCCGTTCGTCAGTCTGGTAGTCCTTGTATCTTTGTAGTGTTTGGTGCCGTTGCAAGATAGACGGCACTTGGCATTTCCGTTGGGCATAGTTGGGAAATTCGTGCACTTTCAGTTGGTGGAAAGTGTGATTACATCACAAGTAGTACAAATAACGTTCACCTGGTGTTCGTCACACTGCGCAATCTGTGGCGCCGGTATGATCTCCGCCTTCTGTGAAAGGTGGAATGTGTAATGTTACTCTGCGAGCAATCTTTCTTTACGGTCATGAAACCTGGTTCATTCGCGCGGAGGATGTCCAGAGACTCCCTGTTTACAATCAATGATGTCTGTGAAGAATTCGCAGGGGGTGATGGAAACACTGCATCAACAATGACAAAGCTCGTCGATGTGTTTTCGAGGGGGGAAGACTATCAACTCTTGAGCATAGTTATCCCATCCCACAAGCTTCGTGGGGGTGAAGCAAACCTTATGAATATTAATTCACCACTTGCCATGCCATGCCTTGTTTGCAAGGGGTGGGTTAAGCTGGAAGCGGCAACCTGTTGACTAGTGACTTGGGAACCGGGCACTGAAGCCAACCTTGTTAGGGTCAAGAGTAGAAGGAACAAAGCCAAATGAAGATGCTGGCTGGCATGAAGAAGAACAGAAGTCGAAGATACCTCCGTTGTGAACCGTTGCGAGCACCAACATAATGATATTTTTCTCTTCAGCCCGCACCTTTCTCCTACGTATCGGTCACAACCAGCAATTTTTTCTCAGACAACTTTTATTGCATTTAATGTACATAAACATTTGAAAGATGAGAGATGGCTTGACCTAGAGCACTGTCACGTAACAATGCTTTAGGCTCCAGGACAACGTCTACTCTCATCTAAAGACTTTACAGAACTAAACGAACGACCATTCGGATCCAGGTGCATACATGGATCTGTCAGGGTCATCTAAACTGTCACTCGAAACAGTTACTCCAATCAGCAAGTTTAACGGATTTTTTGCAGACCCAGAAGTCTCCGACTTATTATTGACCCGCTTCTAGGTGGCACGGAACGAGGACTTTGGCCAGGGACAATTCTGAGTTGGGGGTTGTCGCGAAGGCGTCGATCAAAAGCATAAGCACAGAGTTAATAAGTGAATATATTCAAAAGGGAAATGGTATGGCGTAAAGATCGAGTTGACTATATCAAGCAATCGCAAGCACGCACAACACATGCACTTGCCCACAGGATATGTAACGGGATATATATATAAAGAAACTCATCAGGAACAGTACACAACGCAGATATACCACATGTCAATCATACTGATTTGTATAGTTCTTTCTATATTGACTGTCCGTCCTATCGGAACTTGTGTGGCAGAACAGGCGGGCTGAAAATATCTGAGGTCTCCCTGAGATGTTTGTCCAATCTCATCTTAAATATGTCAAGGGCTGGGGCTGAGACGACCTTTTCTGGCATGTTGTTCCAGAAGGGGACCATTCAGAGTGCAGAATGTTGGGAAAAGGAACTTTTTCCCAAAAATTCGCATTATCTGCAAGGGAAATGGATTTCTTCATTTCCCGGGAACTAGAAAGCTCGTGAGGATTCTGGAACGTCCAGGAAGCTACTCTCGCTCCTGATTGGTCCATTCGGCGACCTAGGCCCAAGGTCACCGCAAACCTATAAATAGAGTTGCTGTAAATCGCAATTTTGCCTTC
>JTDE01021726.1:9130-34276 GCA_014338405.1 Paragonimus skrjabini miyazakii | reverse complement strand
TTATCGACGTGACGGAAATCCAGTTCTGTTGCAACTGAACAGATCCATCGGAACATGCTTGTTCACAGCATGCTTTCACAGCTTCGGCGATTTGTTCCCAGTGTTCATTAGGATCCTTCATCTGACTCCATCTGGGCAACTTCTTCACCAACGCCTTTTGGTAAGCGTTCTTTACATCCTCATCGTTCGAGTGCCAATTAATCACCTTGCATTTACGAGCGTATGTCCTCTGAGCAAATGATAAAGCAAAACGGGCACGCACAACAGCATGGTTCGAGTCCAGGTGGTTGCTCCAAAGGGCACGACAATCCTTAACAGTGTGGCGCCACCTGTAACTGACTGCTATATGATCCAATTGTGTTCACGGCTGAGAAGCACACGGAGGTCTCCAAGTAACACAGTGCGGTGCTCGAAAAACATGCATTGTAAAGAAGACTGTGGCGGTTTGCTCCAGGAAGTAGATGTGTACCATAACTAATAAAAGCATAAATACTGACTGATCTTTTAATTTCGGACCACTGATCATAAGTTAAGTATTTATGTTGTGATTCCTTAAAATTCCCTCTAACCGATCGGCTTGTTTTGTATTTTCAGTTGTTACATGTCAAATCCAACCGAATGGTGACGTTCAAGAAACAGCGGCCTGCGTGTTTAGAACGTTCTGCCGTACAGGTCCTGTTGGATGACTGTGGAACGGACGGTTCTTGGATAAGCGTACAGCCTTGCTATAAGCATCGGCAGATGGGCGATCCGGTAACTTTCTGTTAAATTCATGTCCAACCATCTGTGCGCCCGCTACTTTTACCAGGTGGTGATCGGTGACCATATACTACTAACATCCGTGCGAACCGGACACGTGTTGAATGTAACACATCTGCCGAACCTATTGGGTTCTGATCCTCAGTGTGAAGTAAATGGTTTGCAGGACTCGTGCACAAGTTGGCGACTCAGTCTATACCTGCACCACAAGGACAACATAGAGCATGTATTGAAAGGGGTAGGTTTTGTTCAAGGTAATACGGCGTCTGCCATTTTGGCACTATCCCTTCTGCAACCCACGTGAAAATAATAAAAATGTTCTTTTATGTGAGATAGAAATCGAAATGAAAAGGATGAAAAAGCAATTTGGGCATATGTACTGACCTTTACAAACTATCATCAAGGTTCTGATTGCGCATGCTGATGATATTGTTTGCCCTAAATAACAATCGAAAACTCGTTTCTACTCTATACTGTCCGTATTCCTATGTTATTTGCTGGTCTTTAACTTGCGCTTCTACGCATAACTGATGAAACTGCAAGACCAGCGATGCAGAATAAAGCAGTTCAGTTTACAGAAATCTTCGGATGAATTCGACTTCTATTGTTTTCAGAGCATGCACATTTGAACACTTTATTCAAAGACAGGTTCTGACACAGACGCTGACCGATGGTCATCATCCTGGGGTAACCTTAGTGTCTGAATTCCATATGACGGTCGTTTCATCAGTTCACGATAACGTTACCAATGCAAATAGGTATATGGTGTGTTCTTTTGTTTTGTATGTTAAGACTCCTTATCCCTCTATGTGCCTTCTATTGAAATTTTGTCTTTTTGATACGATCCATTCAACAACGGTCATCTATTTTGGTTTACATGTCAGCGTAACAAAGTTGAATCACCGCGCCCTGTTGGGGAATAGTGGCCCGGAGGAAACTGGGCCATATTTAGGTGACTCCGTCGACATGAAAATGTTACTGGCTGGTTTATCGGATAAAAGAGGTTAAAAGAGAATTTTAAGTAACAAACCAAACAGTAAATCGGGCATAGAGATAGTAAACGATTGGTTCCAGCAAAATGGGGGCGTCTGATTTGACCTTCCTAGGTCGCTTCTGCACCAAGCACGTCACAGAATCAACTCTGCAATCCCTTAATAAGTGCCAAAATTTTAGACCGTCCTAAAACTGTATTCTAGTGGTCGCACTCATTGGGCTCGTAGAAGTGTATGCGAACTCTCGCCAGTTCCATTGAATTCACAATAAGTTGAGTACCATCCAAGACTGCTTGCAGCTTTCGCATTATCGCAGCCTTTTTGACCGGCCTCTTTTAAAATGAAGTATTAGTCTCGAGTTTTGCTTTCATTAGAGCTACCTGTTAGTGCACACACTCGTTACGACGGGGAATTAGGTCTCAGCTAAGCTTTCATGAAACGACCCTGTTCACCACAGCGCCTCTAACCACATTATGCACTACCGAATTATCATATGAAAACGTTCAGCCAGCTTTGATTGAGGGTAATACCCAGATTGCCTTGTCGTCCCGACATGAGACAGTGACTGTCTTGTTCACTCTATTCAATGATCTCACGACTAGGACTTCTGTTCAAGGATTATTAAGGATTATTAAGGAGTAGTAGAAGATTTCTGGCCAATATAAGTTGAACATCACTGTTGCGCTCTAAAAAGAAACCGTTTACTACTTCTTTTCGAAAGGGGTTAACTCAAAGGTCCACGGGAAACCGAAAGTTACAAACGATTTCGGGCTATGTTCACCTTACACCAGCCAAATATCCCCTACTACTAATGGGTAATTCATGACCAGTAAACTGCACAGTCAGCTGTTTTCGGTCACTCCTGTCGTGCTTTTACGATAACTTAAGGTATGTGCGAAATATATTTGAAAACCAGAACGCGTTAAATGGGTTGTTGGTAATCGTGGACTCAGAGCAGATCACAGTCTTCTGGGGGAGAGTGGAAATGTTGGTAAATACGTGAGAGTGTCACAGTTGTCTGCTATGAGCTCGCGTTCATCAGCTTCAGGTGGTTCAGGATTGTTCGGGCTTAAAGTGGCTTGAGGATACTTGGCCATGCAGGATGAAGGGTTTGTACGAACCGGTTTCTGCGCACATAGACAAGGCTTGTAGGACCTGGTGGACACAGTCTTCAGCGTTGTTAACAGTCACACTGCGACAGATCTGCAACGAGCATAATGAACTCTGTTGATTGGTCGAAATGTCTCCTCCGGCTTTACTTGATGGCCACTGTCAGTAAATGTGAACCGGTCGCGCTGGAACTGGGCCTCCTCACATCGTTGTGAAGCCGTTTCGGGAGATAGTAACAGATTCTTTTCGATAGCCGTTTTGTTGTCTTTCCGAATTAACCGGCTGGAATACAACAGGTGTGAGGATAGATATAAAATGACGAGAAAAACTTAAGCAGTCTATTTTTATGATGTTGCGACAATACTTTGCAAGTGTTAAACAATAAAAGACTTCTTGCGCACCCATAGGTACATTCGAGATTCGGCGGTTGATATTGGCGCTGGAAACATTGCCCCTGTGTGAAAGAATGATAAAACCACGCTTCTATCCACTTGAGCAATTTTACGCTTCATTTTTGACTACGTTTATTTGTCTAAAGCTGTTTGGGGATAGCCATTCTGGCTGAACATGTCTTGAACCTGCCGAATTTCATCTCGTAAGGCAACGGGTATGCAACTTTTTGCGACCTGCTTGTTAAGCATCAAACCAGATTCCGCTTGTATTTCGGAGGAACAAAGCGTACTGGCCAGCCCATACATTTTCTACGAATCGACGTTCGAACTGACACGTTTATTCCACGAATCGACGCAAAATCTGTATTCGATAATTTGTTGTTCCCTTTTAATTTGATTATTCATCCGTAGTTGGGATGCGCACAAACGAAATCATTTGATATATTCTGGATATCATTAACAACTTCACCAGACAAAACGTTATCTACGTAACGCACATAGAGATTGCAGTTACCGATGGCGTGCCGGGGTTCATTTTTACATAGCCTGGTCATGAATGTGTATGCAAGCAAAGAGCCTAGGGATGAACTCACTGCTACGTCATTCTTCTGTCTAGAGAGCCTTCCACTGAGTTGAAATTGGACTTTTAAGGTACGGGATAATAATAATCTGTTGACCTGCCGATATAAACGCCAGTGTTCGTTTGATTGCTGTCAGCGTAAAAACAGAGACGAGCAGTAGTTTCCTTTAACGGCAAACTTATGGATGGCAGAAACCATGCTGCGATTCTTGGCACTCACTCTGCCAGTCGAGTCAACGGAATAAAAATTTCAAATTGAATACCGCCTTCAACTAGCCCACTTTGAAAGGAAGCTCTTATTAAAGCTCAGCAGTAGTGTATATCCTTATTCGAGCCGGAATTTATACTCCAACCCTCGCGTTTGTGAAACTATCGTGTCGGCCACAACGCCAGTAACCCCACACAAGAAGTGACCGATCATTCGTATCTGAATGCCCAACTACAGCCTTGTGTAAGTAGTATTCAGATTGCTCGATCGTACCAACCGGGGACACAGTAACTGTCTTGTTAACTGCAACCGATAAATCTACGATCAGAAACTTCTCACTTAGACTGAAGTCACGGGATTCATTGAACCAACTGAGCAATGTATATAGTCTGGATTGAATTTCGGGGATCTAAATCATTGCAAATGAAACACCACTCACACTTGTTCGCAGCCTTCGCATTCGGATAAGCAGGGCAAAGGTATGTACTACTGACGAGCTTTAGTAAGAGCAAACCTCCGGTCTAGTGCTTTCTTTCAAAGTGGGCTAGCCGAAGGACTTACCTGAATGCAAAGGCTGCGATCAAGTTTGGCTGGTGTTCAATTTGAGATAATCCGAATTCCCGAAATTCAATCACAAATAGAAACTGATTTGGAACTGAACTAATCAGTTAAAATTTGTTTGCTTCCAGTGGTTTTATCAGCCATTGCGCCAAAGTATTCCATGACCAGTTGCACACGTCAAGGATCGATGTTAAGAAAAATTCGTTTTTGTGAATTTTAGGGAGACCATAGAGATCAAAAGTGACCTGTCCATCGGTCTGATGGGCTCAAAAGTGCCTGAGTAACTCACATCTGCTTGTTGTATCTCCCGAAGAAATTTGGCTACTTTCTCCCTGTAGCTGTTGTTTCGTTCTTATCGTTTGCTGTTTTTGCCAACTTTGATCTGTCTAACAGTACAGATAGTGTTTTGTCGATAAAACCTGATTCCTCCAGTAGAACAGTTTCGTAACCTTTATCCGACTTCATTGATGGAATGTTTGCGCTGATTTGTTGCTTCCTTATGATATTTAACCATTCTTTCATTACTGATGTACTTTTAGTCTTGTACTTGTATTCTTTTGTGGGTTATCTGTAAGTTAACTACAAAAGTTTGATCGATTTTGGCGTATGAACTAGAGAACATTCTTCAGTAGAGAAATGTGACCACAGGAATATAATTGCTTTGTGAAGCGTATCCTGTTTCAGTATACTTACAGTTATTGTAGTAGATATGGTCGCTTTGACTCGAAACTAGAAATTCGTCAACGCTTCACTGAAGGTATCGTTTTCGTACTGCACTATCAAAGTTGTTTACCTTGCTCAGCAAATCAGCACGGAGCAACTTAACTCATCAGCATGACTGGACTTTTCAGATGCTGAGGGTTTTTGTAGCCAAAGTTACCTATAACCAGAAAGTGAATAATGCTAATAAAGATACTTATATGACACGTAACTAGCAGTGTATCTAATATACGCCAGTGACAAACTGCATGGGAAAGTGTTTGGGCTTACAAAAATCGTGACAACGCAATACAAATGATTTTAGTTGTCATTAACCACCAATTGGGTCAGTGAGAGCTTCCATGGCATGACGTACAAATGGGTGATGTGAAAGTGGTCCTTGACTTGTAGTTCGTTTGCCGGATGAAGCTGTACCGTGTACCGTTTAAATCGTGTGGCAGCGTCAAAATAGGGCGTGCCGTTCAACGTGCTGTGTACCAGTTAATAGTTATTCCTCCTGAAGTGTTGCGTGAAGGTTTGTGATAAAACCTGAGTAGTTGTTATGGTAGTCTTTCTGTCTAAGAGCCATGCCAAACAATTAACTAAGTAGTGTGTTGGTGGTATCGACAATGATGTTGCTGACATAACTGGAACTGCTGACCATGTCAGGCGTTGTACCGAGGGTTTAGCAACTGAACATAGCTACTTTTATAGGTGACATTAGCCAGTGAACTGCGGGTCAAATGGGTATCAGTATTGAAACACGTTACATAGTGGGTACGACATGTTAGAGAAACAATTGATCCCACCGTGTACATGACAGGTTCAACAAGGCATTTAGGGAACATATACGTACAAACGCATTGGAGGTGTGGTGACGGGTTTTCCACGATAGCTCAGTTGGTCAAACGGCAACCTGTCAATTTTGGTTCGGGGTCATTCGAACTCATAAGAAAGACTACAATCGGGGTGCCCGCTACTTGTTGTACTACATTATCTAAACAGTGACTCTCAGGTAGACGGAAGGGAAAAATCTGCTGAAAAAAGCAGTCAGATCAGCGAAACTTACCTGAAAGATTTAAATGGGGCTATAAATGTCTTGGAATGCGCAACTGTTGGGTTGTTCTGGGTGCACTGATGTTTGGTATGATGTGAGTGAATAGCGTAAGCGCGAAACATGCCGGAAATTTGGATTTAACTCTCATCTGTTAGGGCTGTCAACAGTGTGTAAGACAGTGGGTAGAATTACTTTAAGACACCCGTTATGCTTTATCTCCCCGAAATTTCAATTTACAAAGTTCATAGTTAACAACAATTCTTAAAACATAAGACACGGATACAAGGATTTTTATAAATTACAGCAAGATAGGACCAATAGTTTTTGTTGAATCTGCACGTGCATATTCGGGTTTATTAGTTGTGACGTGCAACCTTTGAAGCCAGCAGCGGTATTGGGACTGATGCGGTTGTACTCTTATCTATCATCTGTGACTGGTTTTGGTATACGAATCGTCCACGATGCTGCTTGACTGCATCAGTATTACAGACTAGTGAGTAACTGGCGACAGTCATTGGTTCATGCTCTCTACCTCCTAATCGCTGGACTCTATAACCCGGTTGGACCACGTGACGGTTGTGACATCTTAATCAATGTTCAGTGGATAGTGGTCAATGCAGTTGCCCCATTAAAGCGTGGCCGCAGTTTAACTCTCGATTGTAGCAAGAACATACACTACTGATGAGTTCTAACAAAGACAAAACTCGTCTGGTAGTCTGTTCAAAAAGGCTGTCCGGAAAGTCTGTCTGATTGCTATGTCTGCGATCAAGTGTAAATGATGTTAGCTTGAAACTCGAGTATTCGCTCACTCAACGCTTTGTCATAACAGCAAATGCGTGCAGGCGTAATTTAAAAATAAGCCGTAAAAGCCTACTGCGCTAGACAAATTGTAAGCCTCTTTGTGGCTTAAAAATACAATGGGGAAATGCTAATGTCCCGAAACGAATGGCTTTCACGCAAAGGTTCCTTTCTTATGTATACCGCAGAGACTAATGTATAACAAGATGTAGAGGAAAAAGCCCATCATTTTATCAGCATCCTACGGAGGGACTCTATGGCGGTGTTAGCCAAACATACGCTGAAAACAGCTGATGGTAAAACAGAAAACTATGTAAACTATTTGCCAATGTTGCGTTGATTTTTTCCGCCGCTGTTACGAAAGTGAGGATGCGTTTCGCTGATGGACGGCCTTGGAGGTAATCGCACGGTGACTCCCTGTTAATAACTCTTTGCTCACTCTAGCTTTCTGAACAGCAGAATGACGTGTTTTTCTTATTTCTTTTCTGCACCTAGTTTTATCGCATCTGGACATAGTAAATCCTTAGATCTATAGAACAGGAAGAAGTATCTTTGTTCATATATTCTTACCTTGTGTTGGTTTAACAGTACGTCAGAAGGTTTACACGTCTGATTTGAAATTGAATACTTATGAGAAGGACTAAAATATGGCGTTCGGTTACGTAAGCACTAAACGCTGAAAAATATTGTTTTAACATTCTTACGTGTGTGAGTGCTTATGTGACGATCTGTGAAGATTGATTAAAGTAGGCACGAAACTTGTACAAATCGCTTGCTGCGTTAGTACCGAGCAAGCTTCACCTACCCTGTAATACGTATACATTGTGGTGCATAAAACCAGGATTTGTTTCTGCTCAGAAAAACAACTGCATCGTCGTCATCCTCACCGACAGATAAATCGATTGGGCGACAACGAAAATTTCATCCAGATATGCGACATCCGCCCACTTTGCTTAGTGCAAAAGTCAGGGCCTTTATGTTTCGTGACCATATTATTGTTTGACCATCATGCGGTTTTGCCCAAGTTTTGGTACGACACACGTTCAGCTCGCATGCGGAGCAATAACACAACTGTAGAGGACTGGAACGTTTCTGTCTAGAACCGTGCCAATTCTCCACAATAATTAAACCAGAAAACCGATTAATGGAAAACGACGTTTATTGCAAGTAGACTGGGAAAACGAGCTGTAAGCAAATCACGACAGAAACAAAACACGACCAACCAGTAGCAAGCGACTGGAAATTGTTATTGTTGCTGATGACCTTGGACGGTCAAACAAACGAGAAAATACAGACATGCAGTCAAACAATGTCAATAGTGTCAACAGTCAAAATAACTAGCAAGTTAGTTTGAATACGTGGCAAATCCAGAGTGTCTCTACAACACGCTGTGCAGAGTGATTAGTTGCCCAGTTAGTCACACATCCCCAGTCTCAGCCAATTGCGCCAATTTGACAGATGGGCTGAACATTCTGAGAAACATTTCAACTAGCCTCAACCAGACCGTGTAGACGACGAGACTCGAATGATCAGTTATTGTGTTCTAGGCAGAAGCAGAATTGGACCTGGGGCTTAAGTTATTGAGGCGTAACAAGACTCTTGGGCCAGATCTATTGTCTGCTTCTCCTTTTAAGGATGCTGGGAACAGGTTTACATCAGAACTAACAAACCCCCCTCAGGTGACTTGGGAACCTGAAGGGGTACCTTGTGTTTGGTGATTATCAGCGGCACTTACGATTTTCAAAAGAGGATCCGAAGTCTATGTGATAACCACAGAGGCATCGGTTTAGTGTCCGTTGCGTCCAAATTACTCCTGACCCTGTATTACTTTGGCTTACTAAGTCCAGGTAAAGTCAGACACGTGAACAACAGGCAAGAATTCAATCCAATAGAGAGTGCCTTGACCACATTTTTACCCTGTAACGGATCTTGGAGCATCGATATTTTTACAGGGGCAGCCGATGGTCGTGTTATTTTTGGACATTTTTCGACCTTTTTCGCAACAGATTTCCGGAGAAGTGCGTGAAAAACTATATAACCCACTGAAAATGGCGCAAAACAACGATTATTTGCATAAGGTTCTATGATCAGTTGAAGTTCAACATCAGCGAACCTGTTAGAAAACAATGAAGAAAGATCTAGTTAGTAAGGATACTATCATGATTAATTAATTAATTAAGTAGATTGAATTAATAGGAAACTAGACATTGACCAATATAGAACGTTTAAGGAACTATCCATAAGTAAATATAATCTATATATTCGGTGAAGCGTCTTAGAGTGTACTGGCGCGAAAGGTAACCAAAGGTAACCAAAAGATAATAGCGCTACTATATATATATATATATATATATATATATATAACACGTAAAATGCAGTGTACCACATATAAGCGAACAACAAACTAGATAACAACGTGTTTGGACTTATCGAAATCCTGATAGCACTGTCGAAATGATGGTAGTGGGTAACTGGTTGAACACATAGAGGCTTGCAGGGTGTGATGGTTGGATTGGTTGATGTGATCGTAACCCTTGACTTGTAATTCCTTTGTTGTGTGAAGCTGTACAAGCCCCGGAAACAAAACCCTCTCGGTGCTATCGTGTACCGCCTAGCTCGTGTCCGATTCCTGTTTCAAACCTCTCATAACGTTGACACACTTGAGAAGGCCTGATGGCTTTCTTGGTTTGACAGTTTTCGTAATCAATGACAGTCCCAAACCATGAGTGGGATTAAAGTGTGTATATGTGCGGGCTATGCGCGAGACAAGATGGTGTAGGCACCAACTGGACTTGCCAGCCGTGTTGGGCGCACAACGAATGAACAAGACTGTTTATCGAGGTCAGTTCCGAATATATGGTAAGAGGTCATAAAACGTCGAACCGCATTGAGGTATCGAATATGACTTGTGAATGCGGTCACTGGTGCAGACGTGGACAAAAATGTGTCAAGAATGTGTCAGTTATGTGTCTGGACAAAAGGACACGCAACTACGTTTTAATTACAGAATGCAGAGATAGCGTCAAATAATGCCGATGCATCTGCAAATACAACAGCTTCATTCTGTTTCCCTGCAAAGGATCTGAACCAATTCTTTCCATAATCGTTTTATATCGGTTAATTGGTGTTCAGTTCAGTTGCTTTACTATTAGTCAACTGTATAGTTTGGCGTCCTTTCACTAACACTGTGTCTTCATATACAAGCAAAAAATTAAAAAATAACCTATCCAGTCATAACGTTGAATAATATCTTATCCTTTTTATTTAACAATAATATTTGCAACATGTAGTTTGAAACGAATTTATATATATGTTGATTTCATGTGTTTTATTTACGTTAAAGGGAGATGTCATTCGTCTATTTCACACGGAAAGTGAACGGTTTCTGACCTGCGACGAATACGATGGATATCAAGTGTTCCTACGTACCACATATCGTGCTGCAGCAACCACAGCTACAAGTTCCAAGGCTCTGTGGGAAGTTGAGGTTTGGTTATATTCACTGTCATATGTATGCGTATCTACTCACCTTTATCTCATGATATATGGCAGGGTAAAATATCTGAGCGTTTTATTCAGAAAGATTTAAGCTTAGTACTGCGGAACCTGCTAGGGAGACTGCTGATCTAAATTAAAACACTGCCTAAATTAACATACCTGGGAGACAACCTTCATTGGAAATGTAAAAAATAAGCATATTTTATAACAACAGAAACATCATGCGCGTAGTATTTTTTGCTGTCACCCGAAAGTACTGTTTTTCCACAGCATCGAGATTAGTTCTGGTAGGTAGGATTGGAAGGCCATATACTTATGAGAAAAGATTAAGTTGCTTCACTACACAGCCATTTTCTTAGCCCCATCTCTATTTCTGCTTATTCCATCTTTTAACAATAAAATGTGCTGGAACTTTTGATTAGAATATACTCAACTTTTTATTTTCCCAACTATCCGAAGAAAACGTGGACCAATTTTAAAATGTAAGGCGTTTTGACTATTTTGGATCAGTTAGGTTGCGGTCAAAGTATTGAAAACGCTTCCTATGAAATGTAGTGCGCTGCTTGTATCCTAAACAAATGAATGAACGTTTTTGATAGTTACATGTTCATTCGTCTGTCTTGTTTACCCCTCAACGTTCACTTGACCAAAGGTCATTCATCGAGACCCGACACGTACGGAGGCTGCGCGTTGGAACAGTCTGTACCGGTTGAAACATTTGGCTACCGGGTTGTACCTGTCAGTGAAGGTGCGTTCTTGCCGTTCACCCTGTTCTACTCAACGGAACTAAGAAAATAAATCAGACAGCCACTAATAGATTGACTTTCCATAAACTACTTGTTCACAAGACTATTCCCATATGTTGACTGCTTTCGTCAAAACATTTTCACGGTCGCAAAATTAGTTGTATATTTGTGGTATATTGGTTCCATTTAATAAAAAATTGGCCTCCGAATAGGGTTGTTAACACACACACCTGCCTGTTCAGGAAGATTTCTTGATTATTCTATAATTAAATTCCATCTGACCTAGTAATCGGATAAGAACAAAGTTAAGTCTAGCTGTAATGAATATATTAGCTTTAGTAAAAATGCAATTGGGTAGTACTGAACAATTAATTAGTTACACGGCACTTATTAAACGTCATGATCAAAGTAATCCTTATATATCTGCTTAAAGTGAAGCATGTACAAACCCTTTATCCAGTCACTTGGAAACTTATCAACCATTCCTGAGATTGTAATGAACGTATTGACATATGATCTGTGGGGTGCTGTTCAAAAGTGATTTTCCCTCGTCTTAGCCCAGTCCAGATGAATTACATGCAGCAACCTCACCTATAGACAATGAAGACACGCTTAACTCACCACTGTTTCTCACAGTGGCAACAAAGCCCACAGTAGACACGGTGTTTGAACTGGAATCGACTATCGTTGCATCCGACGCAAACGGCCTAGTGCCCGACCGTTCGTTTGTTCGACTGCGTCACGTGAACTCGGCCACTTGGGTGCAATCAACATCTGTGGCGATCGATATAACTGCAGACAGACCGATCATGCACAAGGTGAGTTCAGCTTCACAATTTATGAAGCTAGAATCTGACAGACTTCAACCCAAATATGAATCTAGTTTTACGCCGGTACCTGATCATGTAATTGGCTTGATCACTCAGTATCATTATCAACCCAAGTGGTTGCTTATTACACATATCAGTCTACTAGAGCACTGTCTAAGTTGGGCGTCAGAACCTACTGTAGGTCTCGACTTCGGTTTAACTTCTGCACTACCTCATACTGTCGATCTGACATACAACCTGTCAGGCTGTGGAATGACTGAGAGTACATTGACGGGATGAGTTAACTTATCGTGCACAAGTGTTTCTACTTCCAAAAACGTAGTTTGAATCCTGGTAATGGTTAATAAATTACTCAGTGGATAATTCGACTTGGGTGCACCTGTCACTTTTAATTCGCATGATCTTTAAATCACAGACACGTTCATCGCTTCCTGCTCACTTGAAAGTGAGATCATTTGATTTTCTTAAGTGTCAGTTGTATGTTTCACTTTTAGCTCGGATGCGTTCCACTGAAGGTCGATAAGGAAACGTTTTCCATTGTTCCCGTGTCCGCAACGGTGGTGCGTGAACTAGACTTCGCCAACGATGCGATAAAACAACTGATGAGCCTGGCGTGTGCGTTTGAACAAAATACTGTAACAGACAAAATGATTCGGTAAGTTTAAACTGCTATATTGATTGAGTCATCTATACAAACCACCGCTGTCTGTCTCAATGACCGACACTGGGCTTTGAACATAAATTAATTTTAAGAACTTGTATTGTGAAAGAAAGTAAAACACGATGGCACCTAAAGAGGAACAGAAAAAACATCAGAGCAGTTCATGAGGGAAGAGAAAAACAGTGAGTGCGGGTTTGTTGAGGGAAGTGTAAAAACTTTTGGTAAAACAACCAAAATGGGACTGAAAAATATGCAGGACAACCCGTGCTGAACTCGTGTACGAACTCCGAATAAACGGAACTATCCCACATATCAATTGAAGATGCTCAACACATAGAACTAGGAAGGATGAACGTGAACCGACTTAAATTTACTGGGTGCACTTGCCTTATTGTCGTCGATGGTCACCGTGGGTATACTGGCAACTTTCCAACTCAAGACGGTCGGCGTATTCGTGACCGCGCTTGTTGCAGCGCCATAACGTTGCGAACTCCCACAGTCGGCACCCATAAACCTTTAATTGGTAGCTGCTGAGTTTTGCTCATAGCACTCTCGTAACACTGTCAAAATTGCACTTGTCCAGTTGAGCTGAGGCATCGCTTAAAAGATGTAAAACAAAATTCAACCAGATGAGAGAGGATAGCACCGTTGACCGATCGTGCTTGCTAGTACCCTAACCACCGTGGATGGTGTTTCCGAACGTTCGACGGATATTGTGATGGATGACCAATTCTGAGGCGAGATTATCCCAACAGTCGATGGAATATCTCAACGCAGTGGTGAAATATGCCCAAATCCCACAACAGGTGGATTGCGAGCAACACGGGCGACCGGACGAGCTAACACTCAAGGAAATCTGATCAACGGGCGAGAATTGGTGAACAAAACTCATGGCAGGAAGCGTCAGTCACACGCACAAAATCAGGCGGAATTGCACACGACGTTTAGGTGGAAATTGCCGCTGCGTTATGGACTGCAATTCCGCACGAGCGCGTGCGTGTCGTAGGAAGGTGCGAGTTGGACTATAAAGAACGTGTTATAATGACCGACTTTTTCTACAATGTAACCTACTCCATAAGAACAAGTGAAAGAGTAGGTACACGTTGATGAGGTCTGAACTGTCAATCTATCTTTGCTATAAAACCGGAGAACTGCGGATTTGGTGAACTGGATATGGAGTTTCAGCTGTGGCATATGTCCTGCTGGTTGACTGGGTAAGCCTATTTGCCAATCATTCTGAGGTATTGTCACCTTCGCACGCACTTGAATGAATGCAGGCTTTTTTATTACGTCCTGCACTTCAGGTTTAGGTGACGTTCTGATTATATTTCTGATGATAAATCGTTCCGGGTGGCTGTTACCACTGAGTGCGTTCTCTACAAATTCGAATTCACTGTCTAGTGTATCTGTTAAAAAAACTCTGTATGCTCTGTCAGTTAGGTAACGCAGTAGATTCCTCTTTTGTCTTTAGGGTAAAAAAACTGTGAAAGTTTGTGTACTGACCTATCCGGAACGATTTATCATCAGAAATATAATCAGAACGTCACCTACACCTGAAGTGCAGGACGTAATAAAAAAGCCTGCATTCATTCAAGTGCGTGCGAAGGTGACAATACCTCAGAATGATTGGCAAATAGGCTTACCCAGTCAACCAGCAGGACATATGCCATAGGTGAAACTCGATATCCAGTTCACCACATCTGCAGTTCTCCGGTTTTATAAAAAGACTTGCGGTTCAGACCTCAACTGCGTGTATCTACTCATTCACTTGTTCCTGTCGCGCGGGTTATACTGATTAAACGCGAAGACAGCTTTTGAAACGAATCCAGGAACAATATCCAAGGTAGTTGGGACACGGGGAAACACGATCGGTCAGCAATGCTATCCTCGCTCATCTGGTTGGAAGCAGCCATTAGGTGAACCCTGGTCAAACCGTCCAATTGAAAACCGCGTATCAGGCAACCCATCAAGGGCTGTTCGATTGAAACCACTTTGTACTGCCGAGGCTGTCGGAATACAATACATTCAAATGCATTAAAACAATACATTCAAGCACATGATGTTTCAGCCCACTAGAGTATGTCTTGAATTCTGTGTAAGAAATTTGAATCCGATTTTTCGACCTGAGACGAAAGTACGTTTAGATGTTTACGTTTCTTTCTTCCAACTCTACTTTCGCGAATCACAGCTCGACTTGGGTATGCACCGGTTAAACCTGTACCTATTACGCGGTAACATTCTGTGTTCACCTGTCCAAGCATGCTTATTTTCGTAGTACTGTTTTTTCACCATCAACACGAGTTTATCTTGGCTTCACGAAAATCAACATTTACGTTCATGCATATAACCCCTTTATGTGCGCACGAATGTCCCTGCATGCTTTGCACTGCAGAATACTTGTTCTTAATGTAACCTCTCATTTGTCTTGTGTAGTCACTGGAACCATTTTACCATCATTAACAGGAGATACCGAGCTGTTAAGTCCTAACCACCATATCCGAATACACCTGTTTGGACTGGGTATGCCACCGAGCCGATTTGAGCAAAAACACCGACCACCCAACCGAAATACCGGTTGAATAAATTACTTTTTATTGGTTACTTAGACGTTATGCCTGTTAGACTGGTGCACTTCCAGTTCTACTGTATTCACAGACCTTGTTTGTAAACCTTCTGGCCAATAGTGGACAATGTAACCTATAAAGAAACACCGCTTCTACTGCATTTTGATTAAATCTAGAAGGCACCCATGATTTATTTAGAACTATCGCTGACCAGTTAATCGTGAGTCAAAATACATTTACTGCATGTGCCACAGATTTGTCCTCCCATTTATAAATGTTTGCAAAATGAGCTGTGGGCGGAATTGATCCTACGCAAAATATCACTCTAACTGTTAGTTCGTAGCCTGATTTTATCGCATGCGAAAATAATTAAACAACCGCTACGTGTGGGTCACATGCTGACTACATTGAGCTACTTTCCCTTGAATTACTTTTACTCAGGATGCTGGCATGTTTATTGACTGAACTGGTCTGGTTCCTCGTTGGTGGCTCAAAATTGGACCATGGGAACTTGTTTCATCTGTTGGACGATGTAGTTGCATCACGTGAAAGACAAAAGCTATTACGAGAACAGAACATTCTTGAGCAGGTAATTTGTCTCACCGCAACAAATTGAGTCGGAAACTTTGCGTGTCATTTATCTATAACCTGTGGTAAGCGGATGGTTAGCAGATTTTAGATTGTTTTGCGTGAGTTCAGAAAGAAATTTGAAAGGCTTGATGCTTTTCATAGCGTTTCAGCGTATAATCTTCACTTACCTCAGCATTCATGAATCACGAAACAATATATGTATCTGAATTTTTGGATAATGCTTTCATGGTTTGAAAACGGGTTCTAAATTCCACCGAAGCGCTCAGTAAATTAGCTGCGTATGATGAACTAAGCTACACGCAAATGTGCCCATATTCGCAGGTTAGACGTCTAATGTGATTGGCGTGACAACGGTCTTGTGTGGTTTAGACTACTTGCTTTACAGACTATACAGTATCCTAATCCTATTGCATACGTGCAGTTTACTGGCGAGTAGTAACCAGAAACTCCTCATCGACGGTTCACTCTCCATAGCCGGATAGAAATGTGTCAGTGGGCTTTCTTGCGACATAACATCGTGCTTTTTTCTCCCATATTCACACAGATATTTCGTCTTCTTCGTTCGCCGGTGATCACCTCACTGGAACCATGTGAACGCAGACCAATGACAGCAAACTGGAGAACATTCACTGGCAGCGATCCTTTTTCCAATACTGATTTGACGACCAATGACTTCTCGAATCCCAATCACTCGAGCTCAGTCGTGGTCTCCACTCGGTCTAGATTAGATCAAGTACGGTATATTGGAGCACTCTGTTATCGCGTGCTAAATATGGCCCAAAAGGGTTATCGAAAAAATCAGGTAAGCAAACGTGTATTCCATGCACAGCTAGAAGGGTTATTGTTTGAGTTGCATGCTACTGCCAACGGATGAAATTGAAAGTGAAATTAAGTACGAAACTTTGTGGGATGACCGCGAAAAATTCATTATTATTAATCTCCATAAAACGATTTGAGCACACAAGCTCCTTTTTTTGCTCTACAAGTTACCAAAGCGCCCAATAAGCAAAAGACAACCACTTCAAAAGCCGCATCACGCTTCCGCCGAAGTTCCTGCCTGGATGCACTTGGGCCACTGTACGATATAACCTATCCGCTTTACAGCTAGCATAAGAGTGGATTGTATTGGTTTATGTGAACAGTTAGCTTCTGTGACCAAAAATCTGTCATGAACAATGACTTTTACAAAGTAATTCGGATTAGATCCGACCGATATCGAATCATGTGCCCAAAACAAAAGCGGTCGTTATTGCGCAGTTAATTTCGACTGAACCGTTAAGACTTCAAAGACCATGACCATAAGTTTTGTAAATCGATAATAAAATAAGCAGTATTGATTCAATTGATAGAGTAGCGTTGAGTAACCGATGCAATTTGAGGGTAATGACGGCGTGCTAAATCACGTGTTGCATTGATTTTCTATCATCGACTTGATAGACTTCGAATGCTTGTCCAACAAATTACGTTGTTCAAGTGTCAAGCGTGAGAAGAAAAAATCTATTTCCTAAACGTGCAAAAAATTTATGCTGTGTACTTTTTACTCTGTGGAAATTTTTTTCAGCAAAACTGTGTATCCTTCAGTAACGGTACAGTTTCAATGAAAAATAGTCGTATTGTGCACTTTTAAACAGCGTGGTGGAACTGACCTAGATTACTTTGCAAATGGTAAACTATAGGTTAACAATAACACGCCTTTATTCCATAAAGCGTTATTACCTGATGCGACAAATGGCTCGGATTTAATTGTCTATGGGTATCTTGCTATCCTAACGACTGCGGTCGAACTTTTATGTTAATTCCAATTCTGATCCGTCCATGATCATTCCAATTTACAGGAATACATTGCTCAACAACTCAGCTTGATGCAATCACATATTGGTCTGGGTATCTTGGCTTCAGACACCATTGCTGCTCTTCTACATAACAATCGTATGCTTCTGGAAAAGCACGTCACTACTAGAGAAGTGGAGACATTCATTAAGTTATTACGCGTAAACTACGATGGAAGGTGAGTTGGGGGTATCAGCTTACCCACTTCTAAACTTTTGTGAAACAACGATTTCCCCGAATAAACTTGCAAAAAGCGAGTAGTAGAGCGTAAAGTGTCTTGTACAAGGATACTTTTTTCGCCTCTCATTAGTTACCACAGCAAAAATGGTATGTCACATTACAGTGAGTAGACATAGTAAGTAGAGGAGAAGACAGTACGTTTGTTAGTGGCAAATGAATGACGTTCTAGACAAAGTAGCCTGATAATGTCACTGCTAACAATGTTAGTATTGATGTGAGAATCTCAAGAAATGCGAGCCAAAAGCTAAATGGTGATAGCTGGTGATCACAGAAACTTGGATGTTGAAAATTAGAAGAACAAGGGTCAAGCCGACCTCTTACGTTAATGTCTGGTTTAAGCATAGGTAAACGCAGAAAAGTGTAGAAAAAGGCGCAGCAAAAGGAATCAGGAATTACCGAAGGAAAGCAACGAAGACAATCATCTGTTTCTGAACGCAAAGAACAGAGTTGGCCCGACAAATTGCCATAGCCTCAGCAAACTTCAAACTGCGTCACGATTTTGGGTGGTACACTATTTGGAAGGCCGTAGCTACATCCGCTTTGGATCCAGTTTCCTCCAGTTGTCCAGTAATGACGCTACCCGAAGTTCAGTCTGCAGAATCCGTCATCCATCTGGGAATGCACTCATTGATGAGTGTTCCCAGTCGCCTTGACGTACGGTCGGCGTATAAGTTTCCGCAGGTATTGGTTGAATTACAAACCACGTCAAAGCTGGCGGTCACGATTATGGGATCCTTTCCTGATGACGATGGTATCGGCGTCATCTCTTCGTTAAGTATGGGTTTTGCGACGTTATACGTCTGCCTGACGGCTGACGTCAGTCTGAATCTGACGACATCGGAAATGTCATCCCTCGGAAAGGCGAAGAGAAATAAACACATTTTCGTGGTACGGTTTTGATAACCATTTTGGACCAACTGGCTTGATGTATTTATCCGTAAAACGTAGAGGGTAACGATTATCCAAAATCGTTGACTGTAATAGTTGCACATCATGTTCTAGATAATATCAGATGCGTCGAATTGTTGCATCTGACATCTTACGTCTTACAGCTCACCTCTTCCAAGTATTTCCTAATTGTCTTACCGGAAGCTAACGCTTGTTAGTATGACACTGCCATCGATCAAGGCCGTTTTTTAATTAAAAATTGTACCGCATTTCAAAGTTTTTGTTCGATTCTCAAGCGTGTCAGTAGAAATTGACGACACCAAACCCAACAGCATATAGATGCATGCTCTGGCGTATAACAGTAAAATAATTTCACCTATTTCAATCGAATAACCTTCGATCAGCTGTCCAATACCCGTTAGGATTTATTAGTTTATATGAAAAAGTTAGGTAAAGCATAAATGAGCTTTTCGATTTATTGTGTGTGCGATATATCAATCTGAACCCCAGCAGCATGTCATCGTTCATCAGCTTTTGGCATTACCGTTCATCCAATTACTCATCTAGTAGCTGAAGTTAAACCTTATTTCACTTATGAATACGATTGGAATAAATTTTCACCAGTGGGTATTCTGAAGTTTATAAACAAATATTAATCCATCTACTCGGATTTCGGCAGCACGCCCATGACACTGTAGCTGCATATAATTATGGATACCGGTCCACATGGTCAAAACCATTAGTGAATGACCTGCTTTCTACATTCTTTTATTTCTGGCCAAGACACTGTTGTACACAACCGAGATGGTTCTTTTACCAAACGAACCTCTTATCTCGAGTGTTTGTTGTTCCAATGGGTTGGCCGGTAGTCAGCCTTAATAGGTAACATACGGGCATCTGTGAATGCCATTCAGATGGAGACAGTCAAAATCTCAGATTGCAACGTGGGCAAATAAGAAACTCCAAAATTTTGATTTCCACAGATTTATTATTACGTTGGGCAAGTTTGTCGAAGTATGACGCGAATAGGCGAACAAGCAAGCTCACCGAGGGATACAAAATTTATCACAAACTGGATACTGCTCACATTTGATTGAGACTACGTCAGCAGCTCAAACTCGAGTTTCCTTCCAGCTATTGCATACCAGTAGTGCGTACCTTTGATTTCAATGACTCTTCTCTGAGTCCGATTGTATTACCAGACCTATACTGCTACCTCGGCGAGGTGGTCGGACTTGTTTTGATCCGGCGGGCTATGCTGACTATTTTGACTAGCCGCGTAGGAGTGCTTAAGTAGTGAGGCACGATCCTATGGGCATACAGCAGAACTATTTTGACAGTTGCGGCACTGCTGTCTTCCGCATCAGGAAGAAGGAGGTTAGACTAGGTACCCTCAAACAAAAAGCACACCGATTGCCCAACGGTTGACCGTGCCCGCCGACGAATTACCCAATACGGTCGAAAAAATCTGGTATCTCTCAAAAGCCCGATGTGGCTTCGAGTACATCCACTGCGCGCAGCAGTGCTCAGAATCAGACATCAATGTCTTATTCACTGCGCCCTCGGGCTAGGCAAGCTCCTGACTGCCGAGTGAGTCAGACTCTTGAGCCATTGGTTCCGGGTAGGATCCCCCAAGAAAATCCTGTATCCTGTTGTCTCGCCAGTTAGATTTTTGAGTCAACGACTCCGGATGGGGTCCCTCAAGTCAACCCTCTTCCGTGGTATAAACGATCAGGAAGTATTAAAAGTTATCGTACTCCCGATTGTGATCACATCTTGCAGTTTATTAACGGTCGCGTGGTGGAAATACTGTAGTACTCGGGATTAGGGACTTCGAATAGCCCTAGAAATCGTACTCTGATTGAAACTTCCCACGCAAGTCCTGAGAATTAGGCCTCGTACTGGTTGCAGTAATCAGTTCATATTTGTGAGATTAGAAGCCAAATTTATGAATGTACAACAGTATTGAAGAAATCACAATCACTCATTGGCTGGTCGTATTAGCACATACAAAGTCACAAACTGTACGTCAATTGGTGCAACACAGAACAAAGAAATTAGCGAATAACGGAAGGCTCAACATTGAGACTGTTCGTCCAATCCTGATGTAGCATCTTCAACGCGACGTTTGATTGGTTCCTTGTTAGAACTCCTAATGTGTGGGGGTTTGGATAAGGGGCAAATTGAGTAGATTTTCACCACAAATGCTCCGGTTGGCGATTTTCTCTGAGTAAACACAGAAACTCCTTTGTTAATTCCACTCAATTGCTCAGCATTCAGGCCACACCAAGCAGAATCAACCATCTGGCTCCTTGCAAAGTATAGTTTTACAGTAACAGCAAATGACCAAGTTGAGCTGTGTCAAGTAAGAGAGATTTACTTTCGATAAATCCCTTCTGCATACATCGACTAGATTAAGAACCTATGGTTTCAGCTTGTATGCTGATTGTGGAACCGTGTTTCTGTGAACATGACTGTTGAGGTGTTTTCATCTCTTGCCCTCCCCATTTAACGATAAAGTTTTACCGGTTGCCATTACCCAACCAACATTGTTATTTTCAATGCTGTTTTTTGATAGGTTTTTAAAATATTTGGCGGACCTTTGCATATCGAATGATCGTGCCGTAGCAATCACGCAAGAACTCATTTGTCATTCGTTATTACGTGAAGATAATGAAGATTTGTTGATAAAAACAATGTGAGTCGGGTCTTGTATACTTTTTGCTTAGTGGACAACCAGGTTGTTAATTAGACGTTCTGCAAGATCACCCCATTACTCATTGTAACCTCTCCGATTAAACTTCATAGGTTCTCTGAGGGTACATTGAAGAGTTTTATCATACTATGTCGTTTATGGTTTGTTAGCCTTACCAAATAATATTTGAGACCGAACAACCGTTGATTTGCAAGAATTACAAAAATAAAACCTTCAGCGGTATCATGCGTGTGTACTTCCAGATTGGTGTACAAGTTAACATGGTAATGCACACTGATTTTATATGGAGCATGGAACACCTCCTGATATAGTCACCACAATACAATGCCAAATGAATGCTCTGTTTCCATAAGTTACTTGTGCTTACTAAAAAACAAATTGTATGTTGCACAGCAGGACACCCACTAGGAGTTTGTTTGTTGCCGACACACATGTCGTGGGTTGGAAACCAGTTCGTGTTCTATTGATAGGCCTGGCATTATCAAAATTAAAAGCTACGGACTGCATGGTCTTCTTGAAATGGTCGATGACGCCAATAACAATTGCACATTCTACCTAGTACTCACACACATTTTCAGTAATCGGTTATCCACAACTAAACTGTTTCAAGTCCAGCGTTGTTGACAAAATGCTTGGATATTGAACACAACTTGTAAAAATATAATAAAATGCAAGTGAGTGTATAGCGAATGTGAAAGCCGATGCATGCTAGAGGCTTTTGTTCAACTATCGAGTCAACCGACTTTAATCACACAATTTCACAACTTGTCGGTGTCATAATATGCAGACGACAAAACTGTACTATACGAACATACTGGATGACATTGGGAATTACTGTTTGCGAAAACATTTCCCAGTCCCTTTTGAAGCTATGGAGGACGCTTGCCTCTTTTTCCTGGCCAGTCATAAAAAATCGATTTCAGCTCCTGAGCGAAAGAAAGCACAACAGTTAAAGAAAGTGAAAGACGTATGTTATAATGTGCAATAATGCTAGGGAACATTTGAATACGTTTCACAATTTGGCCAAAATGACTTACGTTTTTAATTCCCCAAATCACCTTCGATAAGCCATTACTCAAGGAAACATTTTCGAGAAGACAGAAAAAAGTGTAATTGTGCTTAAATAATATAGAATGGTGAACGAAACTGCGGGCAGTCTTATATATAAACACAGATAGCACGGTTTATGGAAGAAAGTAGCTTCTGCTTGCCCATTCGACTGATCTTTATTCGCTTGCATACATGCAGCAACGATATGAATGGTAATAGATTATTTCGCAGCATGGTTCTTAAAAACACTTTGATTAGCCTCCTCAGGTACACAATACGATCCTTGAATTAATTTAAATAGTGGAGTACAGTAAGGATGGCTAAACAGAATGACAACTGACAAAACGTTCAGACGAACTCACACATACGGATGGTGGCATCTGCTTCCAAGTTAGCTTGCTACATCGGCTTAAGCCAAAGGACATAACCGTTCTTATCAGTGGCTTGCGTCGTACCATTTACGGTACTACCCACACAATATGCATTCAGTGTAAGCACGAAGGACTATGGCCGAAGGGTGAATGCACATCGTAGCACCCACTAACTTCCGTTATGCACACAAAACTGCTGTATACAAATGAATATATACGCAGGTTTATCATCCGAAAGATAAGTTACGTAATAATTTCATTGTGATTTGTGCATTCAAACTTATCGTAGGAAAACTCTGTTACACTGAACGATTGAAAAGCAGTGCAAGGAGTTGACAAACTAAGTGTGCTAACCAAGACTATTCTCTGCTTCAAGCTTTCACTTGAAAAATAGTCGACCTGAACATTCTGAAAGATTTGACCTCTATTTCAGAATTAATGATAAGTTTCAAATTTTCTAACTATCTTAAGTCTACAACCCCTATTCGGGCTTGTTAGCAGTCAGTAATCTGACCTAGGGTCACGATGATCTTAGATTTAATCTTATGTTACAATAGAAGTTTATTTAGTTTGCACATCACACGGCTGTGGTGATTTCATTAGACCGGTTTACTGAACACAGTTCTTGCCTTCAATCAGATTGATCGATTGAAATCTCCTCATAGTTCATCACACGGTTGCTTATCAATTCTCCTTGGTCATTTACCGTACGTGGATCGTTCGAGTTACCGATAGTACACAAACTCCAAATTTATTAAGTTCTGTCATGACCCAGTCGGTTCAAGGTTCCTCTTCTAGATAATCAGTGCTTTCTGTTGCAGAAGTGAAGATGAACAAGTATTTTTACTATGGACAAAACCTGAAACGCACATGGATTCCTCGCAGAATAACACAACAGTTAAAATCAACAGAAATATGAAGATTTCCCTTGTTGAATTATGTCAAGCTACGCGTCATCAGTCGATGAATGACTTGTTTCATCCAACGCACGTGCTTGATTACTATCAGAAGCAGATACACCTGTTTGCTCAAATGTGTCGAGAACGCCAGTACATTGCGATCAACTATCTCACTTCAAAGCTTCCAATTTCATTGCTACTAAAGTAAGTGCTCAAACCTCTAAGCATTACCAATGTCGTCTCTTTGGTTTGCAATCTAAACATAGTAAGCTCGGTGATTGATCGAACACAAAGTCATTAACTCTAACTGTCAATCCTACTACCAAGGTTTTCGAATTTTTCCAATGAGACTAATGAACAAATGCAAAGTGATGGTTTTGGTAATGTGAGGGATGGAACAAAATCCAGATAATTAGCAGGTGAACTCAGTATTTAAAAGCAACTGGAGTGGGAAGTAAGAGGATAGAGAATACCAGGCTGCAGACTAGCCTAATTTCTTAACACGAAATCAGTAAACCACCAATGTCCTGGAGAGTCTTGTACTAAGACCACAAGTCTTAGGCCTATTTTCCTTGGTATTTGCTTACTGTCTAACGCTTTCTCATAGTTCATTCAAGGACATTTCTACGTAAACGATTCGTTGGGGTTTTTAATACAACTCAATATTCTACCTAAGTACAAGTCTTTTCTTCGGATGGCTGTTTGATGCAAAAATAATTCACTCAACAAGAACTTCAAAGTTCCCACAGTCTCACTGTACTACATCCCGAGCTATGCTACTACCTTGACGAGGTGGTCGGGCTTGTGTACTATTTTGATCCGGCAGGCTATGCTGACTAGGACTGCGGTCCTTCCAGGTGCAACCTGGTCAGACAGGCCAAAGGGGAGCAGTCAGACGAAAAGCAGTTTCACTCAAAGGATTGTATGTCGCACTACTGACCGCGTAGACGTGCTTAAGTAGTGAGGCACAATCCTATGGGCATACAGCAGAACTATTTTGACAGTTGCAGTACTGCTGTCTTCCGCATCAGGAAGAAGGAGGTTAGACTAGGTACCCTCAAACAAAAAGCACACCGATTGCCCAACGGTTGACCGTGCCCGCCGAC